>JANHGL010014319.1:0-58988 GCA_024611195.1 Ceyx melanurus
GGACTCTCTCCAGTAAATCTCTGTCTTTCCTGAACTGGGGTGCCCAAAACTGGACACAGTATTCCAGGTGGGGTCTCCCCAATTCAGAGTAGAGGGGGAGAAGAACCTCCCTTGACCTGCTCTTTTGTTGGCTCTGTCCTTTAGCCAATTCCCAATCCACCTTACTGCACAATCACCCAATCCACACCTCTTAAACTTGGCTGTGAGGATCCCATGGGAGACAGTATCAAAAGCCTTGCTGAAGTCAAGGAATAGCACATCTACTGCCCTTCCTTCATCCATCCATCCATCCATCCATCCATCCATCCATCCATCCATCCATCCATCCATCCACTTATATCTTCATAAAAGGTTATCAGATTAGTCAAGCATGACGTCCCCTTACAGAATCCATGTTTACTACTTGTGATAAGCCTCCTTTCCTCCAGATGCTTAGAGATGGCAGCAAGGACAAGGTGTTCCATCACCTTTCCAGGGATGGAGGTGAGGCTGACCAGCCTGTAGTTACCTGGGTTCTCCTTTTTGCCCTTTTTGAAGATTGGGACAACATTGGCCTTTCTCCAGTCCTCAGGCACCTCTCCTGTTCTCCAGGACATTTCAAAAATTATGGAGAGTGGCCTGGCAATAACCTCTGCCATCTCCCTCAGCACTCATGGGTGTATCCCATCAGGGCCTATAGACTTGTGGATGTCCAGTTTGCTCAACTGGTCTCTAACCCAAGTCTCTTCAACTGAGGAAAGAAACAACTCAGGGGGGTTGGACTAGATGATCTTCTAGGTCCCTCCCAACCCCTAATATCTATGAATCTATGAAACCCTCCCTCCTGAATTCCTCTGTGGTCTTGGAGACCTGGGACTCCTGGTAGCTGGTCTTAGAAATAAAGACCGAGGGGAAGGTGGCATTCAGTAACTCAGCCTTCTCTCTGGCCTTGGTCACCAGGGCACCCACTTCATCCAGTAGCGGGCCCACATTACTTCTAGGCTTCTTTTTGCCTCCAACATACTTGTAGATACTTTTCTTATTGTCCTTGACCTCCCTCGCCAGCTTAATTTCAAGGGAGGCCTTAATTTTCATTGTTGCATCCCTGCATCTTTTGACAACCTCCCTGTATTCTTCCCAAGTGGCCTGTCCTTCCTTCCATGTTTTATGTATTTCCCTCTTCTGCTTAAGTTTGTCCAGTAGCTCCCTGCTCAACCATGCAGGTCTCCTAACTCTCTTACTAGATTTCCTGTTCTTTGGTATACACTGATCCTGAGCCTGGAGGAAATGGTGTTTGAATATTAGCCAGCTTGCTTGGGCCTCCTTGCCCTCCAGGGCCCTGTCCCATCGGACTTTTCCAAGCAGTTCCCTGAGAAGGCCAAGGCTGGCCTTTGTGAAGAACAGATCTGCATTTGGCTGGCTAGGAGATGACTGCCCAAAGCAACATTGATAGGTGTAATTAGCCATAGAAGTTCTGTGGTAAAGGATGTCTATGTCCTATATGGACTGATATTTAGACTGTATTGCACAGGCATAACCACTATATGTCTTTTCTTTTCCCACTAATTACCTGTCAGCATTCTGCCCACTGTCAACCCAACCTTGCAATCAATCCTTCTTTTTTTTTCACATTTTTTCTTGGACAGGAGAGTTTGAATGTGCAAAACCAGGGAGCTGGAATGACAATCCATTAGTTCTAAAAGCCATAATTACTAGTAGCATCTTTTGATGATTTCTTAATGAGTGAACACCTACATAGCAATGCTAAGAAAATAAATTTCCTTAGCTCCATTTTGCACCCAAACTTACCTCTCTTATTGTTCCTGCTTGGCATGCTGCCCATAATGTTGATTTGCTGTTACAGAATTAGCCAGACCCTTATAGACAGCATTTTCCCTCCTTTCTATACATGCTACATCAACACAACTAGATATCTAAATACGGTACCCCTTGCTGCTGCCTTTCTGCCCTTTCTTCCTCAATACACATAAAACCCATCTGTCAGAAACTCTAAAATTACTTGTTCTGTGAAGTGAAATCTTCAAAGCCCTTCAAATATCAGTGTATGAAAACTCCTTTCTTTATCCCATTTAGGATTACAGCCAAAAAAAAAAAAAAAAAAAAAAAAAAAAGAAAAAAAAAAAGAAAAAAAAAAAGGGAAGGCAGTTCATTCCTTGCAAAGAAAATAGTTATTAACCTTCAGGATAAAAGCAGATACAATTCCAGTGATGGACTTTTTTTTCCAAAGGAATTGTGGGGAATGTAATTGCTGAAGAAAGCAACAAGCAAGTTGTAGAAAAACAACAGCTTCTGCAAAGATTTGTCACACTTAAGGAAGAGAGAAAAATAAGCAAACACTGTCTTATTTTAGAGCTACCAGAAATCCCAGTCTGCACCCATGATTTGCAAATGGTCTCTCTCCGACAGTGTGTCAAGTAAAACCTTTGCAGCTCAGCAGTCACATCTGAATATGGTGTCTTTAACCCATATCTAAAAGGCATGATCTGAGAAGTGTTTGAAGAAGAGCCTTTTGGATTATGTTTAAGTTTCAAGTCACTCAATTCACTTTTATAAGAACAATATATTCATATTTTCAAGATATTAATATGACTGGCTTTTACTTTGTTATTTTTATACTCATTGAGACATGGCAAGGCTGATTAGAGTCAGTGGCCCAAAAACAAATGTCAATAAGGTATCAGAAGGGAGTTGTATACATACTCTGTCTGAATACTTTGAAAATCTTTCAAGGGAAGGTTCATACTGCTTTGGAGAAGCCAACTCTTGTGTTTCTAACTTCCTACATCTACTCCATATAAACTGTAGAAGCAATTTGCAGGGCATGATGAAAATGATAAACAGGCAGAACAGGGACAATCCTGTTTTGCCCAAAACCCGACATCTCCATACGAGCAGAGAAAGAATGTAAAGAAACAGTCTGAACCACATATGCTGAGAACCACAGAAACAGAGATGCAGTGATATGAAGCTTTGTGAGGTTTAGATAACAAAGTTTACAACAAACATGTAAGTCGACATAAATGTTAAAGCACCTTGTCAGAAGCTAATTTCCTGTTTCTTGCTATTCTTCAAATTCTGCTAAAACTCTGAGCTACCCAGGTTCCCTGCACACATTTTTGCTCCCAAGGTTGAAACTGGTGCAGTTTTGCAACCTGTACTGGTTCCTACACGCGGGACTTTCCCCTGCTGATTTCTCTTTGCCTATTAGTTCACTACAGCACTTGAAGATTTAGGCCTGTGAGCTGTTCGTTTGGGCCCTCATTCTGCAGCTGCTAAAGCCACTGACAAAGCTCTTTGGCCTGAGAACTGATATGATCCCTTTCAGGACTTAGTGAGAACAATTTATCCTCATTCCAAGAAAAGACAAAATTACTTGGTCAGTGCCTTGTCCAGAGAGAGGAATGCAGTTATTCCACACTGCTGACAGTGCTTATCCTTCTGCCTTCTCAGCTGCACACAGAAACTCAACAGCCTCAAAAAGATTCCCTCCCCAGCAAAGGTGAAATTGTTAAATCTTAAGACAAAGCTGAAAGGAAAAAAACCAAATACTTCAAACATCCCTAATTGCTGCCCCTATCATGTTACTAATGCCAGAATAATGTCACTCTTTTCACTGCAGCAGGCCTTGCACTTTTCAGGGATTCATTATTAATATTAGTCTGATGGTGCTCATTTTGCTGATTCAGTGCTGGGCCACACAGATGCAACTATATACATAGGAGTTTTCATTGTCCTGTTTGTGGGTTTAACCACATATTTGGGCACATCCTAAGATCTTAGGCTCTCAAAAGCTCCCTATCTGCTGGGACAGTTAAAAAATATTTTTATAGGTTACTGCAGGAACTACCGGGCTCTCAGTTGTGCTGATTTAATTTGATCTATGTTGTTGCTTGATGGCCTCAACTAAGCTTCTTGACAACTCATGTGGAATGAGAAACACTGTCAGCAGGGGCTGTGTTCCCTAAAAACAGTTCCATCAAATCAGGGAATAACAAATTATTTTCTCTTTCCCAGTGATGAAGATATCACAAAAAACCTGCCAGGAAAAGGGTATGGGGACCTGAATTCAAAGAGGTTTGAGTTTTTATTTGCTTTCACCTGTACTCAGATATCATTCACCGCTTTGGTGAAGAGCATGAATTGCCAACCTGTTTGTATGGCACATTTGTTATGTACAAAAGTTCTACCAGGGGTTGCTGCAAAAGACAGATGTGTTTTCTTATGGAGGTGCAGTCTCAAGGGCAGCTGTTGGCTGTTCACTGGGTTTCCAGGGCAAGCACCCCAACTCTGGAGTGCCTTAAGGAACAGTCTGAATGTGCATCTGACCTGACTGCAACCTGCACTGCTGCTGCAGCACATTCACATAACTACTTTCCAGAATGCCTGTAAATATGGTATTGCCTGATTTCCAAAAGACCTTGAAAATACTGGATCCTACTTCAGCCACCCAGGGAGGTTCTTCATCCTAGGCATTATCCTAGCTGGGTTGTGGCTTCATCTCTTTCTTCCGGTTGGACAAGGAGAGCAGAAGGAGGCTAAAGCTTTGGAACTGGTGACTTCTATAGCCTAAAATGGAAAAGGTGGTTCGGTGTTTATTTTAACTAAAGGCCAGAACTCCACTTTCCTGTCAGGTCTGCAAAGCTGGGAGCAGACAGCTGAAGGCTAAGTGTCTGGTGAGTGGATGCAGCTGGAGTTTGTTAACCTGGGGCCCACTGAAGCATGCTAGTGGAGGAAAAGGAAAGGAGTGGGCAGGGGGGGAAAGGGCTGAGTGTAGGTCAGGAAGTAGTTTGGTGCTGTCGTTGGATCCTGGCACAAATGCCGTTTTTATTGGAAAGCTACCTCTGAGATGTAGGAGGATTTTTTGCTTTGGCTTTTTAGGCCTTTTCCATCTATTTGTGAGACAGGCTGCTTCTCATTCATCAGCAGTTCCTTAGTTTTGCTACATCTACCTTGAAGAACATGTAGAGACTCTGAAGACCTGTTTGTGCTCTAGAAGGAAACTGAGATCTAAAATAGAGTGTCTGTTTTGCAAGGTGACTTGCCTCGTTCAAGCAGAGTATTGTGAAGAATATGTTCCTCAGCATGTTCCCAGGCTCATTTGGAAGAAGCTGATTTACCTTGAAAAATCTGTGAGTTTTGTGAGGAACTGATAAGCACGAGTCTAGTTTAGCAAAGGAGTTTGTGTTGATTTCTTCTTAGAAGAACAAGCATCCTTTTCCATACCTAGCAACTTACTTGAGAGTCTGTTTGCTCTGTCCCTCAGAGTCCTGTGCAAAGATCTTAGCCTTCAACAAGAATAACCTCTTCCTTCCAAGCTTTTCAGGAATAGCCTGGGCAATTTGGCTTCCATCTTCTCTTATGAGAATGCTGTATTTCTCCTGAGGGACTCTCTCTGCACGGTTTCTTGGCCTACAAGGAGTCTGTGCTCCATGCTGCCAAAGGCAGACTTTTCAGTGGAAAATGCTATTTTTGTGGGTAATCTTGAAATCATTCCAGAGATAGCTAATCCAGGCCTTGACTCTTACATGACTGCATTCTGCCAACTGCTGGTTTTATAATCAGCTTTTGTAGTCCCACTTTCTTGAGATTTTCTTCCTGTACTTTGTTACACTAATTAGCTGTCTTGATTTGGATGATGAAGTCCTGATTAGTGCTTTTCCTAACTTACAGTTTCTATTACTTGCAGGAAAAAAAAAAAAAAAAGCCATGCATACCAGTACTAGATCAATAGAAATTGCTTCTTCATTTAAAAAGCTATTGAGTGGCCCTTAAATGACACAAAAGAGAGGTACTCCTGTATGGTTAATAGAGATTTGGTGAGTAGGGGGAGAGAAAACCAAGAGATACAAGTTCAGTTCCTGTGTCATCAAGTCATGACATCCTCTGTGGACCTCAGTGTGCATTTATAGAACAAAGATACAGTTTTCTCTTACTTTATTTAAATTGTGTATTTAGATTGTCAGCGCTTTGGATCAGGGACTATATGCGTTACACATAGGCATGTAAGAGCCCTTGGGGCTGGATCTTGTGTACAAGATTGTTAAAAGAGTAATAAAGTGAGAGGCTGTCATGTGAGAGAGACATTTCACTGTTAGTATTTGCAGGTCCTCTGAGCGTGCCTACCACTAGCCCATAGACAGAGGATAGCTGATCTTATGATGATTTGGCTGAGTCTCACTTCTACAGCCCATCAGTGAGCATCTAGAAAATGCTTTAGACTTTGGTCTAAAGCTTTGGTGGTCACTTCATCAAAATGAGAAAAAAACTATGTTGTGTGATTCCAGCCATCAGTGATACCAAGAAAGTAGTGAATTTTGAACAGGTAGCTGAGCAGTTTACCACAGATTTATAGGCTGAAATGAGTACAAAACAGCCTGATGAATACAGGACAAAGAAAATACCCTCTATATAATTCTTACCAGTTCAGAAGGAAGATTAAATTGACCAAATCATGCAAAGTCACAAAGTCTTATTTTTAAACTTAATAAATGTAAGAATGTTGGCAGTGCTTCATGTTGGTTTTATCTCAGGTAAAAGATTAACTGTCCACCAGCTGCTTTAGCAGTGTGAGTCAGGAGCTAGTTTAAAAATTAGGACTCTGGGCTGGGTACAGCAAAGGTGCCGCAACTTGTGACTATGGGGCATAGCTACTAGTATTTCATCATTTTTCATCATAGCCATTAAAAAAAAAAAATCTTTCTCAGTGGAAAACACAAAACAGTGTCCATAACCCACAGGATTTTTTAATTCTTTTTTAAACCAATGTCTATGATAAACTATTCTACCTTTGCCCTAATCCTGTGACCTCATTCATCCTTCTGCTCACAAAAACTTTGACTCATCAAAAGTGGTCAGCCCCATGGTCTTAACTCTGAGAGACAAAGGAAAAGAAAACTGAAGTGTATAGCATAGCTTCTCCCCTAGTATCTCCCTCCTGTATCTGTAATCAGCGGCTTAAGGACAGGGTGTAGCAGAACCTACAGTTGAGCTCCCTCTTCAGGACTCTAATTCTGCACCATTGCCATCTGGTAGGCTTGTTTAATTAACTGGGGAAGGTTTGGCATTTTATTACCTACCCCATCTGCTTTATTCTTTGTATTTTCTTGGCATCTTGACTTGAAGCTAATGACATTTTCAAATCCAAACCATTTTTTTTTTTTCTAGAAAAATGTTTCTCCAAAACAATGGTGATTTAAAGAACATTTTGAAAATTTAAAGGCTAGCAGTTCATGCTTCCATAACTGAAGCTTGCTTTTTTTTTCCCCATGGCATTAATTTTCTCTTGATGGAAGTAATGCATATTTATTTGTTTATTTCTGTCTCTGAAATACTTTTTTTATTTGCTTCCCTTACCACCCTGATCAGTTCTGTGTATTACTAATTAGTTTTCAGACAATATTTTGGGGGCTGATTTTTTTTTTAGTCTTAATCTGCAGATACTTGCTCTGCATGTGCCCAGCCTCAGCTTCGTGTGTGGAAAATGCAGCTGGTTTCCATCAAGAGAAGCTCTCCTTGCACAGGGAAGATAAGTGGCTCAGAGAAGGCAAAGGTTGTGACTGCTCCTGGAAAGTGCACTTGGTATGTCTCTGTGTGAGGTGGCTGATTGCTTTGTAGCTTGCTCCAACCTGTGTCTGCTTATTTTTCTGTTTCCTGGACACTTGTGCTCAACATTGCCTGATATTCCAGTGACTGGTCTTTGAACAGCTGGCAGCCACTCCCCTGGGTACTGCCTTGGCTTTCTTGTGCTATCTGAAAAACAAACACAAACCAATTAACAGGAAGATCAAAATCACTCAGTACTTTTGGATCACTGAGAGGAATCTGTCTGGTGCTCAGGTACATCCCAAGGCTGACTGGACCATTCTCATCTGTTCCCATTTCTTTTTGTTCCACCAAAGATTGGCCCTCCATCGCCCTCCACCAAACCAATGCCAAACGTTATGCCTCTGGTCAACATCTGCTGATTACACTGTTGCCATCTCTGATCAGTGGCTCTACCAAGGCCCTGTTAGGAGTGAACTGGTGCCACCCGCCTTTCTGCTACTGGCCTGCTTGGTGGTGGTGATGAAACCACTGCTCCCATCCATGCCTCAATTTCCTAAACAGTAAAACACTACTTAACCGTTCTGGAATCTCATGATAAGGAGAATTCTAAGATGTAGTTGTTTTTAATTATGTCAAGTATGTGACAATCCAGTTATTGTTCAGGTGGTGGAGACTGTTTTACATAATGGTTACTGAGATTAAAGGTTATTTCTCTTCCAAATAATAATTATGACACTGTAATTTTTTAGGGCAGATAAAAAGTATGTACACCTTCCAACATAAAATTTTGTTCTAAGAAAACCATATAGAGGATTTTCTTTTTCTTTTTTTTTTTTTTGCCTCTGGGATTCAGTATGTTGTGGAAGAATACTCAATTTTTTTTTCCAGCAGAAACATAGCCTTTTACAACAAATATCTCTTATCAATTATGGTTTTACCTTGTCACTTTTATCAAAATTCTTCATGAGGGAAACATACGACTCTCAGTGGTTTTTTTTGACAATTTTTAGTAAATCTGAACTCAGATTATTTGAAACACAACCATTCCTAGTTACTTCAAGCCCAATCCCCTCTGTTTTTCTTGACCATTGCATGGAAAATGTATCCTGTGAATTGCACAATGCTGAACTTCAGTACTGCTTCTAATTCTCCAGCAAAACTCTGTTTAACTGACAAAATATGGAATTATTTTATTTAAAAGGGATTATGACCGGGAATCTCATTTAAGATGAGACACAGTCTACCTAATTGATGTCTGACTAAAGTGAGGGTGGGGTAGATATTAATAGGTTCCTGCTACCAGAAGACTCAAAGGAAAACTGAGGACCTGGGTTTTCTGGAGAAAAGAGTGTTGTGGCATCAGGTCCAGCCTCCTTCCTAGCTAATACAGGTTGCTCACAGCACTCATCAGGCTGGTATCTTCTGATGGAGCTACAGACCATCCTAGGAAGATGCCCAGATTTTTAAAATTTGCAAATGATGGGGATATGCTCTCTGGAACTTCTAAATGTAATGTGGTTAAAAGTCATTCTTATTCATCTGACTTCAGCCCTGGTGAATTTTTGGTTCCCTGGTCTCTTTTAGTGGAATATTCTTTCATTTTGCTACACTGATACAACAGAGCAGGCAGGACAGGGTCACTGTTCTAGGAAGTATCATTGTCATAGAACAACCATTCCCATTCAAGAATAAAGACTTTGAGGTGGACTTAGCACAAAGAGCAGCAAAATGGAGAGGTATCTTTCTAGTGAACTCTGTTGATAGATCTTCACATTTGAATCTAGCTGTATATGGTTGGGAGCAAGGGATACATTTCTTGGTATGCAAGAGAGGAAGAGATTGCACTAGGCTATTGCAAGTAAAAAGGCTAAAATATCTTTTTTCCTCACAGCTAGTCAGCAATGACTGGGATATTTTACTGTGGGCCCAGCAGAGCTATGTGGGTAGCCATGTGAACTGCAGAGACCATGTACGTCTCTGCACGGGTGAGGACACCTGGACAGACACTTCTTTATTTACATGAAGAAGTGACTTGACAGAAGGCAGTTGCAGTGGGTTGCTGCAGAGCTGGTAGAATCAAAAGACGGGAGATTCCCGGGGAATGTGGAGAAGTACATGCAAAGCTTTGGTCTGCACCACCTTTGTAGACTTAACTTGTGTGTACCTTAAGGCTGACTGAAACGAGAGTCCCACTAATCACACTTTTCATGTAGGAGCATGTGTCTTAAAACACCTTCCTCTTCAATGCTTGCATCAGTCTTTCTTCTTCCAGTCAATCTTAGAAAAGCCACTTGGAACTTTTCTTTTGCTGAAGGAGTGGGTAAGCGTATTCTGATGGCACTTTGGTACTTTTAATTTGACTGGGACTTCTCACAGATGGCAGCTGAGAGGGAATACAACAGCTGTGTGAAATGCCAATAGCATTGCCCACAACACTTTCCTTCATTTAAGACAAAGAACCTAAGTAATCTCAAACTTAAGCCAAGAAAGTTAGTTGTCATTTTGCTCCTTCACAACGCTTTGTGAGCAGTGATTTGTGCTTGTCTGGCTGTTTCAGATGAAAAGCCTGCTGAGTTTCTTCCTGGAACATCCCAAACACAGTAAGCAAGGGAAAGCAGCGCAAAGCTCTTCCTGCATAGCCAGCTGCAGTGCCTGTGCTTTCTCACTTCTTCTTGCATTCTTACCCTTGACCCCAGTGTGCTATCCAGTTCCCTCTGTGTCAGGTTCTCCTGAAAGCTGTGATTTCCTCTCCTGACAGGCAGCAGGAAGATGAGAAAGCTGTTCGGCAACCTTTGCTCTGAGAGTACTGGAAGGTTATTAACAAAGCATGCCTGACAGGCAGGGTTTAGGAAATACCGATAACATCAGGAAGAGGTAGGAAAGTAAACAGTCCAATAGCTTAGGGTGTGTTTGTCATTTTAAAATTGGCCCAAGATAGCAGCTTTATAACCTGTCCTTTCCTTTGCAGTGTCACTGACACAGACTTGGTGCTGCATATGAGGTCACACCATTTTCACCAGCATCTGAGATGGATTTGATACCTTTAGCTGAGGCTCTATTCTGAACCAGTCCAAAGATTGGAGAAGTTTTGGCTTGGTTTCAGCACTACACAGGAGAGTAAGATGATCCAACTTACTCTGTACTCAGATGTGAGGATGTGGCAAAAGGGAAAAGTCTTTATTTCCACTGTCTCATAGCCACTGCAAGGAGAAGCCACCTATTTTACAAGGGAATGAAGGCTAGGAATAGAATTTGTTTCATTGACTTCCACTAACTTGGCTTTGTGAAAGCCAACTAGGACGTTTAGCTGGTAACTATGAAATCCTATCTTCTGGGCAGTTTGCAGCTCAGCTTTTGATATAGGCTTTTTCTAATTATCACTGACAGGGAGATCGAGGTTAAGATTATACATTTGAGTTCTTGTTTTCTTTCTTCCCTCCCCTTCTTCATATCATGTGTCAGCTCTAGTTTCCAAATACATTTCTGTGTCAAAGCACTCAACTTCATCCATCATGAGCACATTTGTGAAAGTCCTAATAAAATAACCCTCCTGCCATGTCTCTCTGGGAAGGTGGAGACTCCCGTCATAATGTAACATGACAATGGAAGCACCATGAGGCTGGGTAGTGAGATTATATCTTTTCCATTTGTGCAGTAACTGTTGTTTAGCATGGCTTGTCAGTCTGTCAGATAAAGGCACACAGCCATCTATGAGGAATTATTAATGAAGATTCAGACATTTTTTCTGCTGGAAACAAATCAGCTCATTCTTCATCTCGCTGACTTTTTACATTAGAATACTAAAAATAGTCCAGAGTTTATAAGGAAAGACCTTCAATATCTGGCAGGTTTTGCCTTTCCTTTCCTGCAGTCCATTACCCAGAGGAAGGTTAAATACACAAACCGTTTTTCTAATGGGTTGAGCTGAGCCTTTCAGAGCCATAAACAAGAATTCAAGTTGTGCATCTTTGTCTGTTAAGCACATTCAGTCCACTGAGCCACCTTATCATCCAAACAGAAAGCAAAGACCAAAAAAACCCTCCTGTCTGATAGTTTACACTTGTGAGGAAAAGGCAGGTTAAGAAAAAAAGTGCTAATCACACCAGCTTGAATAAACTTGGTGTTGCCAAATGCTGTACAGCTTTCCCCACTTTTCCCTGCCAATGCAGCTCAGCCCCTTTGAAACAGCCCTGCTGGCACAAAGCTGGGCCATGCTGGAGCATTGTCCTTCCTTTGAGTCAGGACGTGCTGGAGGATGCCAGGAGCAGGAGAATCAGGTGTTGGGGGCAGAGTGCTACACAGGCAGCTGTCTGCTGATGACCCACCTTATTGCTTTATGACTTAGAAAACACATTTCTATAGATTACATTGATGGGACTTGTCTTCTGGCTTTTAAAATAAATGTCTGAAACTCAGAAATAGTAGTGTCTGTTAAAGTGGGTGTTTTTGCTTCCTCTCCCTCACAACATAAAGAGTCTAGGAGTTATTTAGATCTCCAGAACTTCTGGGTTTCAGATGCCAAAGGAAAAAAATCAGTGTAGTTGTTTGTAGTATCTTCTCATTTTCCATCAGGATGATAGTGAGATACTTGGCTGGTGTGGATGAGCTGCCCTTTACCAAAAGACATATGCCAAAGGCAGCAGAGTAGGTGTATAACACCATACCTCCTTCAGAAACAGGCAGTGAAGCTCCCTGTATACACATCTGCATGCACATAAACATATACATACTCATACATGCACATATGTATAATTCAGAGACCACATTAGAAATGGGTGATTCATTTTCCCCCCTTACTTCTTGAAGGATAGATTATGATACATGTCCAAATGCACAATCCTGAGGTGTGCCTCTTCATTGTTTGGGGTGAATGACCAATGCTCTGAAATCCCAAGAAAGGGAAAGAAGATCAGACTCTTCTCTCTGCCAAAAAATCTGAATGTGGTTCCACATGATTTAATGTAACTAACTGATTCTCTTGGATATACTGAGGCTGTATTCTATGCTTAGTGCTTTCCAAAACCAAATCAGGTCAACAGAGTCCTCTGTAGTGTGAAGCAAAACAAAACCACAAAGATTTCATATGTAGTCACCAGACAAAAATTTGCTAAGTACCAGCAGAAATGAGGAGTTAATGCATCCCATATGTGGCAGCTAACCTGGGCTTTATAAGATTTTCCATGAGATTTCTGAAATAAATTTCTGTAGCAAAAAATGAAATTAAAAAGCCCCCCCACATTTTCTTGTTGAACTGGATAGCTAACATTCAGTCTGCATTTTCTTCCATAGCTGAGCATATAATACAGGCTAACAAACATGGATAGGATTCCCACTCTGTGAAAAACCACCAATGACAGCCTCTAGAATTCCTGAGAAATATGACACTTAAAGCTTTAATCAGCTTCTCATTGAGATGAGTTCTGAAATAGTTCAGAAAATATTTACTTTTTATTGCATTTTGTGTAAGCTTTTGCAGTTGTTTTTGTATTTAAATGTTGCAGCTAGACCACGTGCTTCCCTTCTTGAACAGTGTAGACATAGCTCAAATTAATTTGATTAACTTGGTGATACCTTCAACAGATGTTCCAGTGTTGCCATAGCACTAATGTTTAATCATTACTGGGATGGAAATCCATTGTATTGGACCCGAGGTGGCTGGTTTAGTTTGGTTTTTTCCCTGTTCATTTAGTGGCCTGAGCAGCAGGGATAAGAAATATTATTGTTTTCATGTGCTGACATCAATTCTGCAAGAAAGGTCAAGCCACTGGAATTCTGTATAGGAGAAGGATCAGTAGGCTAGATCTGAAAACTAAGGCAACATGTTTCTTTCAATGATTGCCTGGAGTGCAGATGGGTTTGAGGATTTTTATTGTATGATTTTAAGGGCCTAGGCTGTTAGAAGTAGTATTAGAGCAATGTTGAACTAGAACTCCTAACAAAATATCTCACAAGGGAAATTGGTAATAAGAACACTACGGGATGAAGCAGCATCTCTGGCTCTTGGCATCCATGCAGTTTCCATGATGGTATTCAGAAGATTGTCTCTTCCTTGGCCATTTCTGTGTTTTTAGCACAGCTTCAAGTGCAATTAGGAAGGCTATTCAGAACTTCCTCACATCCCCCCTGCCCCTGGAAAGCTCATTAGAGTAGAAGGCAGAGATTACCCTTAAGAGGAGGACAGAGAATTGTTGCTCCTTTTGAGACCATTTGCAGAACCTGATTTAATATTTGAGAGAGACCTTTATCTTTTATAGAAGTTAGAAGTTTAAAAAGTATCAAGAGATAACTTGCCACATAATCATATTCTCAGTTTCTTCTGACACTGAGATTCTGAGTAGCTTCATTAATTTCTGACTGTAGAGTTCTACATGATCTTCCAGTGGAAAGTGCTCAAGAAATGCAAAGTGTAACTGCTGAAGAAAAACTCAATGAGAAATATGAAGAATGTAGAAAAGTGTGAGGCCAAACTATAGATGTTCATGTGGAAGATATTATTTTGTTGAGTCACACAACATTGCAGTCTGAAGTGGCCTTAGAGATTTATCTGTTCCTGTATACCTTTCCCAGGAATCAGTAATAAAGATCTGGGCAATTATGAGCAGCCTATAGCTCTGTCAGGTGAAAAACAAATGGAAAGAAAGAGAAGTTCTGGGAGGTAAAAGGTGCTTTGATAATTGTCAAATCTGGAGAACCCTCTGAGACAGTCCTCCATAAAAATCACAGGGACAGACAGGAAGGCCAGCATGAAATTGTGTCAGTGGGTTATGTAGGAGGCAGAGACAGGCATAGGTTTCCCATATCTTGCTGTCCTGTAAGGGGTACAACAAAGGACATATTTGTCATGCCTTCTGACAAAGCTATGTGACTCCTATGAACATGGGTATGTTAGCTCAGAAGGGAGGTAAGGGAACAGCAGTGTGTTTGTGCTGGAAGAAAAGATGAATCTCAGAATTAACTGCATGAATATGCCAGAATTAGCAGTCTATTATCATCTTCTGAACTGCCCCGAGACTGTAAGAGAAGCAGGTTTCTCCTGTGGCAGGCAGAGGACCAGGTCACTGAAGTGGGACAGAGCACTCAGTGCAGTAGCAGACTGGAAAGAGCATGAGGTGAAATACTGAGGAGCAAACCCAGTCAGGGAGCAGGCCTAAAGCCAGATATGGTAGGTGCAGTCTTACATCATGCATCTAACAACACTGCAAAATGCAAGTACTGCATGAGCAACAGAATGTAGCCTCCCACTGGTGTGTGTGTGGGCAGGAGTTCCCGGTATTGCCAGAAGTGATGGGACAATGAATCACCACAGAGCAAAGCAAGCTTGAACCATGAGCTAGTGTCTCTACTTGAGTCTTGGAAAAGCTGCTCCTGGCAGACACTTTTTTGAGTTGCCCAGTTTGGGGTAGGCTTTGGTATTCCCCCAAACACTCTTAATGAGAATAGATGATTTCTTGTAATGTGTAAGGACACTTTCCCTCCTTCATAGATGTGCTGGCTCCTCAGGAACATGAAAACTGTCTGGATATTTCTATCTTGCTCTAGAAGGGCAAATAAGAGAGTTTCTCTTCTCTAATAAAACCCTTGGCCAGCTTACCTTTGGCCAACTATTGTAATTAATCTAAGTCTCTGTTAACTGATCTATTCCTTAATTAATCAGTAACCCTGGCAGGCTTTGTTTGTACAGACAGGGAAGAAAAGCTATGGGAAGTTATTTGGTTTGGGTTTTGTTTGTTTATTTGTTTCAAGCTTGTATTTGAGATTTCCTGTGGACAGTAGTCAGATCTTTGTCCAAGTCTGCTGTTTATGAACAGGGCACCTCCAAGATAAAATAACCCCCATTGTCAGCCTTCTGTCACAGTCCCTTGGCATACAGATCCAACTTGGAAACAGAGAGACAGCAAAGACAACAGATGTGGAAAATGAAATTTGCAGGCTGACAAGGATACAGGAAGATCACTGTACCAAAAAATATTTCCTGGATGATTACAACCAGTGGACAGACAAACACAGAGTAAGTGGAAGAAGATTACAGTCTTCAGCATTTCCCTGTTCAGCCTTTATCACATTTGTGCTCCTGCAAAATCCTCTTCATTTGCAGTGATTCTGGAAACTATCCTTTCCTTCTGAACCTGGCTGCAAAATCTTTGAGAGTGTATCAGGAACTGGGCACAATGTTTTTCAGCATTTATTATTGCATCTTGGTTTTTATCTTTGTGGATCAGCTTTTTTTGTCTGAACTTTCTTCAGAGCTAAAATCTTTTCCTGCTGTTCCTGATCATGTTTCTTCCTGACTCAAGAGTCTTAAACGGTCCCTTCTATTGTCAGATTCAGTGTTTTCATCTTCCCCTACCAGTTGCTTACAGTTTCATCCCAGAGTATCCTCTCAGCACATCTAACATCATGGCAAGCATGGTGCATTTTCTCAACAAGCTGATGGATAGATCATCTGCTCTTCCAGTGTAACCTCATCTTTAGAACTGTATGTATTACAGCCAAGTGCAAGGGGAAAGTAGAGCTGCAGGGGAACTCAGCACTTCAGGAGGGTGCAGAAATTACTGTCTTGGGGTGTGGGAGAAGAATGAGTATTTCAGAAAGCTCTCCAGACCTCTTTAGAGATCTGGAGAGGAGGGAGGAAAGCAGCCTAAACTGTATGTGGCCAGAAGCTGTGCTGTCCCACTGAATGTACTGTCAGTGCTTGTATACAGCTGAGAACCTGTGTGGCAGTTCAGACAGATATGAAAAATGCTGGAGAACAGGCTCTGCTCAGCTCTCTGCAGAGTAGCGTGTGCTCTCATGCTGGTGGACTGACAGCAAGGTGCCATATCAATACTAGACAAGCTCCAGATGCATAGCAGCCCAAGGGAGGATGTAGGATGTGTGAAGAGTTAGTATGATCCACCAAGATAATGCAGAAATTCCATCTGACAACTGAAATGATGTAGCCAGGAAAAGATAAGGCTTTCCTTTGAGGAGAGACAATAATTGTATTTTAGCATAACAGATGAGAGATTAGACACTCCCATCTGTAATCTGCCACGCTGGAAACAGTAGCTTCCTGTGTTGATTCTCAACATTTAAACTGAACACTGCAACTGTCCACAACAACCTTCTCCATTTATCTTGAGAGAGAGAGGCTTACATTTCTACCCATCTTAAGTTAATTTTGAACTTGGAAACAGTGCTGCTTCTTTCTCTGATAATTTCCTTATTATATGAATGGAGGAGACTGAGTAAAGCAAGCCTGAAGTGGCATCAGAGGCTCTGCCAGCTGGGGACATGTGAGGGGGCACTGATTTAGGAGGGCTTGCTGTTGACCTCCTGGGAGAGCTTGTAGTGATATCTGTAGCATCTGCTCTTTGCTGCAGACAAGGAAAAGAGAACTGAAGGCCGTGACCAGCAGGTCTCCTTCTCACCCATCTTCACTCCAGGTTTGTTTTCCCTTGAAGTGCTATTACTCAGCAGGGTGCTATGTAACACCTTGCTATATAAAGCAAGAGAGCCAGGGAGCTTTAAGTGAAAAGCAGTTAGGCTGTTTTGGTTTTTTTCCACCCTGAAGAAGTGAGTAGAGCTTGGGGTCTGTTTTTACATCTGCTTCATGAGTGCACTGGACAGACCCCATGCCCAAAGACATGTCACAACACCTCCTTCTAACCACATCAACACAAATAGCAGCATAAATGCATAAGAAAAGAACTGGGTTATTTTCTTTCTGTGAGGTGGATTTATTTCCCCCCTACTGTTCCCCACAAGCCTCCCAACACTTTTGCCTCCCTTTGGCAGGCCCCTTACACTTGCACTCTGGAAAAACAGTAGTAGCTAACATTTGTGCCTTTGGCAATAAAACCACAGGCCTCGCAAACCCCAAATGGCAAAAAGACATTTCCATTCCAATCCCAGTTTTAAATTAAACTGTAATGAAAAATCAGCAGTGGCAGCTGGGACCAGAGACAGTGATTGTCTCGAGGAACAAAAAAGGGGAAGGAGGAGGAGAGAGGGAGAGACTGCAAGGAAACTCAGCCTAGTAATAAAGCAGCTGGTAAACCTTCAAGTAAAATAAAAATTATAAAAACAAATCTAGCAAGTAGGGCAGCAGAGCTGCCTGCCCTTCGCTCTGTGCCACAGCAGACGGCCGCGGGGGAACCCTGTCCCCGGTGTAGCTGTGCGGTCCTGTGCTGACATCTGGAGGAGCCGTGTGGCGGCCCGGGACTGAGTTTCTCTCTCCTGCCCTGGCCTGGCCAACTGAGCCCCCCCGAACTCCATCCCAGCCACAGAAAGACCCCGCAGGTCTCTGAGCAGCGACACACATGACGGGTGATGTGCCTCTAGACGGGCAGCCATGTATCACGGAACTAATGGGTGACGCTGCTCCAATTTTAGGAGGTTTTTCAATGCAAAATGGAGAGATAGGCATCGAAACTCTAGGGTTTGTTTTTCATGTATTGGCTCTTCAAGAAGTCAGCGCTGTCTTTGACAAGTAGACACTTTCTTTTGTCCCAGTGGGAGGCTAAGGATGTGGGTCTGCAATGTGAGATTTCTTTGAGGGTTTGGTTTTTTTTCTTAATAATGTATATAGTAATTCAGCTAAAGACCTGACTTACATTTTTACTAGCATACCTTAAAAAGCCAATGGCAAGAATATAGTGAAAAAAAGAGAAACTTCTCATCCTAAAGACTTTACAGTGAGAAAAAGCAGGCCTGGAAGGAGATGTATAAGTGCAGAGTATTGCAGGGACACACCAAAGGGCATGTAGCACATGAATAACATTTCTAAGGAAAGACCCAAGGTCTCTGGAGAGTCCGTTCACAGTTTTGCACAGGACTACACAACCCGCCCAGAGCCTTTTACCCTCATGGGTCCTGACATAGATCTGATAGGGTGATATTGAAGGGTTTGTGACACATGGTGCAGTTAGGTGCCTAATTAAAGTCATTCAGACTGACAAAAGTGTGCCTGTAAATTAGGTGACAGTGCACTGCAAAGAACTGTGCAAGGTCACACTGCTCATTTGCCCATACAGTTTTTTCAGTCAGCACACATAGGTGCAGGAGCTACACCTGCATATACACTCAGCCTGAATACGGGCCTTTGTGCAGTCTTGATGTGAGTTGCAAGCTTTAGTCATTTTACTCATAGACCACAGAAAGAAGTACTGATTCAAAACAAATTTGTAGTTTTGTTGATTTAATTTTTTTTCAGTATCCAGAAGTTAAATGAGTTGCTAGACAAGTGTTCTTTTTGAAGAGAGGTGCCGGAGGAATGGAGGAAAGCCAGTGTCACTCCAGACTTCAAAAAGGGCAAGAAAGAGGTTCCAGAAAACTATAGACCAGTCAGTCTCACCTCCATCCCTGGAAAAACAAGGGAGTGGCTCATTCTGGAGGTCATCTCTAGGCACATGGATGAGCAGAAGGTTATCAGAAGTAGTCAGCATGGATTTACCAAGGGGAAGTCATGCTTGACTAATCTGATAGCCTTCTATGATGTTGTGACTGAATGGATAGATGAAGGGAGACCAGTGGATGTTGTCTATCTTGACTGGAGCACAGAAAGTTCCACCTCACCATGAGTAGAAACTTCTTTGCTGTAAGGGTCACAAATCACTGGAACAGGCTGCCCAGAGAGGTTGTGGAGTCTCTTTCTCTGGAGATTTTCAAGACCCACCTGGATGCATTCCTGTGTGACCTGTGCTAGATTAGATTGTAGTATATGGTCCTGCTCTGTCAGGGGCGTTGGACTCAAATTATCTCCATGGTCCCTTCCAACCCTTGCCATCCTGTGATTCTAAACAAGAATTTTAAGCCCCCATTTAATTGAGAGGATCTGTGCACCTACTTAGAAAAGTTAAGTTTATCTCTGTACCTCAGTTATACTAACTGATGGTAACTATGGTGTGTGTCTATCAGAAGAACATGCTTCAATGTATATGGCAAACAAATTACTCTAGATTTTTGTGATTGTTTGCAAAAAGCTGTTTGGGTTATTTTGCTATAGTATAAGGGAATTGGATAACCTAGATCCACTGAACTGGTTGTGCTTTACTCCTTCGCAATCTTTTAGAGGAGGAAGAGAGAAACCTCCCACCCCTGTATCCTATTCTCCATCACAAAACATGCAAAAACAGACCTCTGTTTTCCTATTTCAGCTCCTCTTTGCTGGTCTTGTGTGCACACAAGGGATGTGGTGGGGGTGAGAGCAGTCCTGCTAGTCCAACCGCTTTGCATCCTCCCTTCAGCTACATACACTTGATAATATCCCACTTGAGCTTTCTCTTCTCCAGGCTGAACAGTCCCAGCTCCCTCATAGGAGACACACTCCATTCCCTTCATCAACTTTGTGCCTATTCACCAGACTCTCTTCATTATGTTCATGTCTCTTTTGGACTGGACATCCCAGAACTGGACACACTACTACACATGTGAACGCAACAGTGCTGAGTAGAGGGGAATCACAGAATCACAGACTCACAGAATGTTAGGGATTGAAAGGGACCTAGAAGATCTAGTCCAAACCCCCTGCCAGAGCAGGGTCACCTAGACCACGTCACCCAGGAACACATCCAGACAGGTCTTGAATGTCTCCAGAGAAGGAGACTCCACAACCTCCTTGGGCAGCCCGTTCCAGAGCTCTGTCACCCTCACTATGAAAAAGTTTTTCCTTGTGTTTACCCTAAACCTCTTGTGCTCCAACTTACTCCTGTTGACTCTTGTCCTGTCATTGGATAAATTGGGAAGAATCACCTCTCCTGACCTGCTGGCAATATTTTACATAATGCAGTCTAAGATACCATTAAGCACCTTTGCCACAAGGGCACACTGCTGGCTCATGGGAAACCTGGTGTCTACCAGGACCTCCAGGGTTTTTATGTCAAGCTGTTTTCCAGCTGGGCAGTCCCCAGCATAAATTCTGACTCCATCATTAGGAAAATTATTTCATTGAAGCATTGTTCTTCGAAAGGCAAAGTCCCTTTCTCTCCCACCCCAAGTATGCTGGGACTGGTTTGGATTTTTTATTTTGTCTGAAAAATGCCAAAATAATCCAGCTGAAATTTTACTGGAGACAGTTGTCTCTTTATCATGGAGAGAAATCAGATGGTATTTTAGTAGCTCAAAAATTAGCTCATGTTCTTCCAAATCCATCACATAACAGCTTGCTTAGTGCCACTCATGCAGCTGTAGGGGAGAATATTAAAAAACTTCCAAACTCTATTTATTAGACTTGCTAAAAAACTTGCCAGAGGAAAAAAAAAATCGTCTTTGTCAATTCTATTTCCCCAGCTCATATGAGATGCCATGGTAGCAGAAGAAATGTCTGCAACTTTACTCAGAGGAAGCAAAGTGTTAGAATAATAGAACAGAAGTTAGGACTCCTGACTCAGTCTGTCACTGCTTCAGACTATTTCTGAACAGCTCTTACCTGAGCAGATCCAATGGCACTGCTGCCTGACTCTTTTGAGTAATCAAGATGACTGAAAGCCTAATTTCACCCAAGTTTATCTGGCAGTGACTCATGATAACAACTGCTACCTGACTGCTATATACCAAGTGATTCTGGATTGTTGAACTGTTTTGAGATCTTCTGGGTAAAAAGAACCTTGTAATTACAAAGAACTCACATTTTAGCTAGCCTACACTGGCAGGTTCTTTGTAAAATCCAATTTTAATTGCTTTCTAAATAAAATAACTTCCCTCCATCTTAAAAATCAAAAAAGGTTAAAAATATAAAATAATCCTTATTCTTCAAGAAAATCCAGCTCCATTTTTGAATCTGCTTTAAGTGAACAACAAAAAACAGTTTTCTCACCCAGCTTTGTAGAAACTCAAAATATAAGTCTCATCCTTTAAGACTCTTGATCTTCTATTTCAAAAGTCATTTTTTCAAGTTCATATCAAATGCTAAGTCATTGGTAAGGTTTCTTTTTTTTTTTTTTCCTGAGCTATATTTAAAATGAATCTCATTCCCATTGGACTGATTGTCATCATTTATCCATTTTCTTTATCTTAGGGACAGGGGAGGGACTATTTTGGCAGAAATTATAATTGACTTGGGAAAGCCAAAGGTTATTTGACATTAATATGGAGACTCATTAACCAAAGAGTAGTCCTCCAGTAACAAGCAAAGGGTGAGGTCACTGGGCAGCAGAGCCCAGACAACACTTAAAATAAGGGAACCAGGGAGTTTTCAATCATTTAGAAAATGGTAATGGTCTTACAGGTTTAGATCAAAGATGCTTCCAGCTCTTCAGCCTGTTTATGACACTGTCCAATAGCAGATGTTCAGGGAAAGAATATAAGAAAAGTGGAGAGTACAAATCACTCCTTCCCTGCTATATACCTTTTCTGCAGTTAATAGGTTAGGGAGCTTGTAAGTATATAAATCCTTGTGTTTAAAAAACACTGTGGGTGTATCTAACATGAAAATGTCCAATCATTTTTTAGACCACCTCTACTTTTGGCCTCCAACAATAATAGAGGCAATGAATTGCACAGTGTAACTGGGCATGCATGAGGTAGAAACCATGATCTAATTCCATCAGTGATGGTGTTATCCAGGCTGGGGATCTATCCGAGGCAGGAAGCATTCTGTTTCTTTAGTTCAATTCTTCAGTGCCTGCTGAGGACTGAGGGCATGTCTGCCTCACCACAAACCGCCACTACGAGCTTATAGAGAGCCTGTGTGTTCCAGCAATTGGTGGGTACTGCAGGCCTTGCTTTTACTGTGTACTGTGTACAAATTAGTGCCTGAAGAGGATTGTTAGGGGCAAGAATGCAGGAGATGGACACTCAAGAACAGGAATACTGTCCAGGGAGGGAGGAAAGCACAGAGGTGAAAGGAAATGGAAGGACTGGATGGTATAGAGTGTGAACCAGGAAGCTGAAACCAGTTTTGAATGATCTGTGGTTTTTATCCTTGGCACAGGCAATCCTTAAAGCAATCTTAACTTTAGTGCACAACAGAAAGATACGTGATGGATGGGAGATGCCACCCAGCTCTCCAGCGCTGTCTCCTTCTCTAGTGACTTTCAAAACCCAGATATGTTCCTGTGTGGCTTGACTTAGGTGATCCTTCTCTGGCACAGGGGGTTGGACTCAATAATTTCTGGAGGTACCTTCCAACCCTTAGCATTCTATGATTCTGTGATTGATTCTGTGACAGATGACGGTTCCTGGAGTTGTTTTTGTTGGGGTTTTTTTTGACATCCATGAGGACTTTATTCCTGTAGCAGTATCTGCCTTGACACTGAAATCAATCAAAGTCTGTGCAGATGCAGGCATTGTCCCACTCAGAGATGAGTTGCAGATAAAAGAGCCTTCACAGACCTAGGGTTCAGTTCTCAGTTGTGTTGTACTTGCAGGGCAAGAACTAAATACATCCAAGTCTCCTAGAAGCAACCCTCCCATCACCTCTTTCCACTGCATGTGTTAAATACAAAGCAGATTTTGTCTGTAATAAATAATTCTTAAAAGTCAAAACAACAAGTGCATTTGTTCCATCTATATTTAGCCTTGCCACTTGTTTTAAATCTTGAATGCCTGACACTGCTTAGATCTGTGATAAAGGAAGACAGCAAGAACTTTATCATGCTTTGATAGGGCTGGTTTTTGTCAGCACACTCTCTCCTTTCTCACCAGTCTTAGAAGACACAAAGCTGGAAACCTTTCACAGGGAAATAACTGAAACTCATTCTGCCAAAGAAAGGAAAAATGAAACACAAAAGATAATAAAAAATGAACTGGCTGGGGCAGTGCCCTCATAAGGAGGGATACTTGTCTGCTTTGCCTGGGAGAACAAACATCTGTCTAAATCCTGCCAGAAAAGAATAAAGCCTGGAGATGTTTTTCTACACCTCTTTCCCCTGTCTTGGACATACAGACCAGGTTCCACCTGATGGGGAGGGAGATACTAACATCTATTCTACTCAATTGTTATCACTGATTGCCTTCCCTTTCACTTCCATGATACCTTGTGAGCACAGGAGTAATTTTCCTGTCTTCTGCAAGAGTCCCTCACTCTCAGCTTCTGCTGGCTTGTAGTGAGCAAAGAGCTTTCTTTCTGAAACCTCTTCCCCTTTGTTACCCCCAGCAGACTGAGAAGGAAAGACACCCATCCAGCTATACTTTCCACTAAGATAAAGGCAGGCCTTCAATCAGGATTACTCTGCTATTTGACAACAATCCCATAAATTGCTTGCCCTGGATAAGGCCTCATGTTCTCCATTTACCAAGATCTGAAGCAGCAGGATGTGGCTCCCACAGCCTACCAGCAACTCCAGTTCATTCTTATCTCTGAACAGCAGTGATGTGAAAGTTTGGATTCCTGGTTCCTCATTTTAAGTAACTGTTGAAAGCAATCAGTCCTACAGCTCTGTAGCTAAATAGGACTTGTGTTTATTTTCCTGACACAGAAGACAGGAGGCACTGGCTCCATTCGTAGCCTTAAGTATGTTTCATAGTTATATATGGGCAGGTCACTCAACTTCTAGGTGTTCTTTTTTGGTTAGTTGTTTTAATTATTTTTTTTCCAAACCTGTATTTGACAGAAATGTTATGAGCTCAGAATCACACTCTCATCTTCTACAAACAAGTTGCTAAGCACAACTGTCTAGTTTCATAATTTTATAAGCAAGTATCTAACCTGTTCTTGCAATCACTTCTCTTGTTTCTATGTGATTAGATGCAGAGTTTAGAAACTCAGATCTCAAAAAAATAAACAACCCCTGATGTATCTTACAGTTCGGTGAGACAGCTACTCCATGTCTTTATTTTTAAAAGGTAGGGAAAAAAGAGAAGTATGAGAAAAAAAAAAGGGGGGGGGGGGAAGAGATGAGTAATAAAGTCTTGAAGGCAAGCCATGAAGCTCAATTTCTTAATATTTGATAATTACCTTTAGGTGGCAAAGAGAAAAGTGCATTAAGACACATACAGTGTTATGACTTCCACTGACTAAAAAGCAGCATTTGCTGAGAATAACATGTACTGAAAATGACTTTTACTGTTACCATGCCATCATTCAGAGTAGCTGTGCAGGAACTGTTTTTCTGTCTCTGCCTTTAATTTCATAATGATTTTTTTTAAATTCCCAGAGAGTGTTGCAGCTGCTCTGGCATTAAAAGCCTTGAAATAGTAATGTGGTAGTTAGCAAGATACAGCTGCAGAGAAGAAAAGAAAAATCCCCCAACAACAACCCTAACATTTGGATTGATTAATCTACCAAGATCGTTATTGGTATTTAAAATTCATGTTGTTTAAACTCAAATCTGTTTGCCTCCCAGCTATTTCATTTACTTACGTTTTTCCTAAAGTGGTAACAATTTCCAAGATCTGCATAAATAGTGAACACTGCCCAAGCAGCTCCTGCCACTTGTTGGCTCCTACTTGTTTCAGTACTTTATCTCAAGCTCCTGAGATTGCTCTCTTGAGGCACTTGATCCACAATGATGTAAATAACTATTCCTCCTTACTTTGCCCTTCCTCTGGCCTTTCCTAATTTCACAGGATTTCATACCATCATTATCAGAGGTTGGAAAAAAACTATATTTGCATGTGTCCAGGTATATAAGACTTAGGGGAGTGATAGAAGTTCAGCAATTCCCAGATTGATTGTCACCCACTCCAACACTGCTGGAGCATATTTTGCTCCCTTTGGTTCCAGTGACATGAAATCTTTTCTGTGTCATGACTTTAGTAGAGTCCTTCACTGTAAGGGCCTTGCATTACAAAACCCTATCTCAGACTCTCTTCTGACACCTTAGATAGGCACAAGGCAAATCTCTCTAACTCCTGTCATCAGAAGAAGGGGTCTCACAGAGGGGTGGTCAATTTTTCTTGTGTCAAGTACTGCTTATGATGTGGCTGAGAGCTGCATGAGACCTGCTATGAATTGAGAGACAAGGGGAAGAGGGCTCCTTTGCTTGCTGGGAAGGATGAGGCTTCGCTGGTCCCTGCTCAGCTGGTGGCTGGGCTTAAAGTAAAGCAGTGTCTGCTAGCTTTGCTCTCTCCTCAGCTAGCACTGATGTGTCCAGGGACCAGCAGAAAGCCTCCCACTGCATGACAGAAGCTGTGCACAGAACCCTGCCTTGCTGGCCCCACATGTAGAGAGACCAGTAGGAATGAAATGAGAAACCTAAACATGCCTGACTCAGGCACCATCCCCAACCCATAGCTGCACTGAGCCTTCCTCCCAGGTCCACCTAGGAGCTGGCCCTTCACAAATGGGGGTATGATGGGTATTTTGATGGGAGAATCTCCTTTTTGACATTATCTGTGGCTGTAACCCCACACAGGCTTCCACATATGGTACTGCTGAGATGTGATTAGGCAAGGAATCAAAAGAACAGGAGAAAGCATCCCTACAAACATCAGCTTGCATGAAGCTGGGAAGGATTTTCCTCCTGACATCTCCTGTGAGAACTCACTCCATCATGCTTCCATCCACAGGAAGATGAGCAGAACGTGACTCCTGAAAATCCTGGGCTACCACAGGGGTGTTCCTGGAGGCCCAACATGAGAGAGGGCAGGCCCAAAAAACAATGTTTCAGACCTCCTGACATGCTCCAATATCCAGGGGATTTCCTCCTGCAGTTTGTAATATTCACAGATTTTGGAGAACTGTTATCCCTTAGTCCTGTGAGACCATCTGATTTATAGGAAACTCAGAAAACAGGAAATCTGTGGCATTTCCCAGCCCTCTAACATTTTTTATGCTGATGGTATAATTCAATTTTCATGATCTAGAGAGAAATACATTTTTTGTTCAACTGATTATCGTGTAACATTTAATACAACTCACATCACTGAATCCCGCCATCATGCATCATGCAGTCAAGCATGCTTTACCTCCAGAGTACCACTTACAGAAACCCATCTGAATTAATATTTTATTCCTTATTTCAAAAGAGCTGCCCAAGGTTATTTTATCCTGTCAGACCATACTTTTTTCCCTCTCTAAATAATTCCTTTACCCTCATATTGTTTCAACTTTTTATTTAGCAGCTCTTCATTTCTCTCCCAGCTAATTTATTCCTTGAAGTGATTTCTCGGTCCTTTTAGTTTGTCTGTTCTTTGTTGATGACATTCATGCACTCTAGTTCAAGTAGGCTACAGAAGATTTTTTCTTTTTCTCTCAGAAATTGACTGCAGCACTTTAATAACTCTTTTTTCTTTTTTCTTTTCTTTTATTTTTTTTTTCCTTGTAAAGAATGCAGATTCAGTTTACCTAACCTTTCTAAAAACTGCTGTGTGTCTGAATCATCTCTGTTGCCCTCTGGTACTTTTCATAATATCCTTCTTTTATAAGGTGACCAGAAAAGCATATGGCATCTCAGATGTGACCTTACTTGTACTTAACCAATGCTATCATAATTTCCTGGGACTTACAGTTAATACTGCAGTATTAACATTTCCCAGGGTTTTGCAGAGCAGTAGGTTACATTCCTTTTTACTTGAGGCTTCATCCCCTCCCACTCTCCCAAGTTGGCTCTCCCTCATCCTGGCCCAGTCTTCTGCTATGAAACATATAGTTCCATCTATTGAGGTCTGGACGAGGTCTTGGGAATCATGCATCTCTTTAACCTTTCTGTCTTAGCTGGTAGGCATCCTTCTTAGACAAGTTGAAGATTTTATGTTACAAGGGTCATTTTGCATTCAATCTTGTTCCCCTTGAGTTTGAATACTTCCAGACTCCAGTGCTGCCTGTTCTGTGATGGCACCAAATTAGCAATTTACTGTTATTGACAATCTCTCTGGACAGGAGATGATCTGAGTCTCTTTCTTCTGAACCATGTATTGGATCTGCTTGGCAGAGAATGAAGTCCACAGTTGCTCTAGCAGCAAGAAAAAGAATAAGTCTGGGTAAAGAATGAAACATTACTGAGTTTCAGTAGTTGTAGAAGTTCAGTGTGAAACAAACCTATGCTTGATGCCTTCTGTAAAGTGCAAGGAATTCCTGACCACTCACCTCCCAGCAAACTGCATACTTCAAAGGATAAAATCTGTCTCTTTGTACTAGAAAAAATATTACTTTTTTTTCAAGTGACTCTGACTTTTTCAAGTCTGAGAGAATTATTCTATAAAGATAAAGAATAGAATCTATGGCCTATTACCATTCACTCCCACAGGTATTAAACCAGGTATCTCTAGCCTCAGCATTCTTGAAGTCAAACTTCAACATGGATAAAGTAAAAGCCTTTCAGTTTTTACAAAGTAATTGTGTACATTTGTCTATTCACTTCAGATCGTAGCCTCCAAATGCTATTAACCCACAAGACAACCATTTGTGTATATACATAATGTGCTTTTCTGTCTTTCCTCCTTTGTAAGTACACAAGTATGCACCCATACACACAGACTCCCTGCATTTATATAATTACATCTCTCAAGTAGACATTAAAGCAGGTATGTCGCTTGGTTCATAAAGAGCAGCCTGCCTGTCTGGCTTAAGAGGTACAGACTGAGGTTTTGTTCTTACAGAGTGTGTATGACAGCACGGCAAACAGGGTCACAGGTCTAAAGCACATACATAGGTGAAAATATGATTTGTGCAGAGTGTGATTCCAGCTCCCAGTCTATAATCACTTCATCCTGAAGTGTACTTGTTATATAATTATCAAGAGGCCTGAGGTGACAGGGCAAAAAGTACTGGAAGAGGTGGAAAAATGACCTGGGATCTATTCAGACAAAGGAGCACTTGATAATTAATGTCACTGGAACTCAGTGATTCTCTTAGACTTACTTAGATGACTAATCCAAACCATGAGAACCTAACAGTAGCTAAGCAGGATTTCAGTGAGTGATAACTTCACAGCACTGCAGATCAGCTGAGATGGGCAGCCACCTCTGGAGATCATATAATCAACTCCTTCTGTTCAAAGCAGGCTGCTCAGGACTCTCCCATCACATTCCTAGTGATTTGTTTGTTTGTTTGTTTAAATCAAATTTCCTATATTTTAGTTTGTGCCTATTGCCTCTTGTCCTGCCACTGGGCACCACTGGGAGGTCTCTCTCTTCTTCATTTCCCCCATCAGATATTTATACATGCTTGTAAGATCCCTCTGAGCTTCCTCTTCTTCAGGCTAAATAACCCTAGCTCTCTTTGTGCGACAGATGCTCTGATCCCTTTACCATTTTTATGTAGAGTTGTTCTGTTGGCAGAATCCATGTGCTTTTCTGAGGCCTCCTGAGAGTAAGTGAAAGAGTCAGCACCTACTGTGTGCACACACACAGGAAAGCTAAACTAGGTCTCCTTCTGCTTCCTCAGTAAACAGGAACAAGCTGCAGTTGCTTTGTGCTCATGAATTCTTGAACTAGTTTTTGAATTTGCACAACTAGTTCAATTTGCTGAACATCAGCTACGCTTTATTTGGGGATGACTCAAGTTAAAAATATGCACATTTTCCTAACTACATTTCTGGGAGTTGAAGACTATTGCTCAAAACCTTGTCTGCCGCAGATGAACGTCCTTGCCCTAGACTGAGTCCTTGGCTGGTCTGGGTGGACTGAACTGAACTGACACGAGTGCTCAAGGAGCTAGGCTATTTCATTTTCTCCCTAACCACTGTTCCCTGCTTCTCTTTCACAAAGGCAATGTTGGTTGCCCTCTGACTGTGCAGCATATCACTCATTCTTTTGTAAGATTTTCAGCCAGATCCTTAGCTGTGGTAATAATAGCTCATTGCTCCATTGAGCTCAGTTTGGTTTTACTTATTAGAGCTGCACAATTTGTTTTCGGGGAACTGTGCCAATTCATAACAGTTGATGATTTAGTCCCTTTTTTTTCACCTCTCGTTACAGAAACTCCCTTGTTAACATTCTTTGATATTCAAGTTATATGGTGCTTGCTGCAAGAAAAGCATTCTCCCTTATCCCAGCAATTCCTTGGGCAATAATGGAAAAAAAATACTCATTGATAAAGCAGACATCTTACGGATTCTGTCTGGTTTTATCTGGCCAACAGGCAGACTGGTTTAGAGTTAGCTTCCTAGCACCCCAGCAAACTAATGAAACAACGTGTTTTATGCAATTATTTTTATTTTCTCTGTAACTACGTGTTTCTGGCTCTTTTTTTCTCATTAATTAAGTTCTGTGGCCTTTATTAAGAAAATTAAAGTGTATTATCTTCTTAAACCAAATTGATATTTTAATGGTCTAATAAGTAAAAGTATGATTTCAAAATTAAACATGATGTTTTGGCTTTGTCTGGTATGATCATTAAATATTTAATTAAGTTCTAGGATTGATGGTTGGGAGGAGGGGGATGCGAGTTGTCCTTGCACGCACAAAAGTCTTTTATTTGGAAATCTAGAGGCTTTGTAAAGTGCATGAGCCTTCAAAGCCCAACCATATGACACCACTGTTGTTGAAGAAACAGTTATTCATAACCCATGACTCCTCCTTCACCTAAACCCTTGTATTCACCTAAAGGGTGAATGGCCTAAGGACACAGGGAAAGGGACTGACTGTAGCACTTCCACACCTGTACAAAAAACTTCCTCCAATCTCTAGGGACCTCAAGACCCAGCTGGTCCAATGCACACCTTCGCTTCTTTCCTCTAATTCAGGAAGTGCAGAGTGAGATTTTCATTCACTCAGATGCATGGGGCCAAAACAGAGTGAACTCAGACAATTCATCATCTTTCTCATAGGGGTGGATTCCCCTAAACTGGGCAGTTTTAAGACTCAACTTGACAGATGTGGGCCATCTCATTTAAACTGTATATATGGTTATATATATATATATATACATATACAGTTTACATCAAAAAGTTGGACAAGATGATCCTCGAGGTCCCTTCCAACCTGGTATTGCATGATTTTATGATTTTTTGGTTTTGGAGTTCTTGCCACTTGATATAGTGATAGTCTTTTTACTCACAATGTCTTTCAACTTTGTACAACTCTTAATCACGTCTGCATACACCAGCTCTTTCTACCAAGCTCATCAAAATCCAGAAGATACAGAATGAGATTGGTTTCAATAGCAGCTACTGAGGACTGAAACTAAGCAACTTCCCGCCAGGAACATCTTCCATGAAGAAAGACAATTGCTTCATTCACTTAAAAATTTTTCACAGGCCCTCTTAAAATTTTAAAGCTGTCAAATTTTCCTAGTTAAATCAATATCCTTCTATATTGTATCATATTAAATGCATTATTGAAGCCCAATTATTAAAAACCAGATCACTGCTTTAAAAAGTTAACCCCCTACGTTGCATTTAACTTCATGTCAATAGCTCTTAATTCTAAAATACATTCTTGACCTTGCATAGCATAAAGGTCAGGCTAGCACATTTATCTACTTGAAAAATGAAAAATAACTAGAATGTGTAGTTGGTTACCTACATGTTCGTATTATATATTGTTTATTATCTAGATGCAATGTCAGCACTTAACAAGTTAAGAATGAATTCTGTGTGCTAGAGTTATGACTGTCATCTCGAGAAAGTAACACAGAAACAGGCAGAATAAGCTGGTATTAAATGCTAAATCATATGGCAGCTCATGAGCTCACCTTTCACCTCTGGGAAGCTGGATTTAATAGAAATCCACAGCAGGGAGAAAAATATGACTTCACCTCAGCCCTTCAGCAGTTCTGCACAGCCCAGGCAATTGGGGGTGCATGTTGGTGGGTGAGGCATTCCAAAGCCAATTGGTAAATTCTTGCAGGTGCTGCAGCATGCACACAGGGCTGTTCTCAGTGAGGCCTCTTATACTGGGGCCTGTCTGACTTCATGGAGTTTAAAAGCTGTACTTCAAACTGAAATTTGCCAGACTGGGATTCTTGCAGGAATGAGGTGAAAGTTTTTGACCATGTGAGAAAGACTATGTGACCAGGGAGTCCTCAGTCTTATTTTACACATATATACCTTAGCACTGAGGTGGGTGAACAGCTGCTGTGGGCCTTGCACTCAGGTGGTGAGCAGAACTGCTTGAGGGCCCAGGGGAGGCAGGGTCAGGTTGCTTTGCCCCCACATGTCACTCCATATTGCAGGGGTTTGGGGACACTTGTTATTTCCTCACATGCAATATCTGTCAGCTGTGGGAGAACTGCAGCAGAAAGGAAGAGCTAACCATCAAGTCTGAGTGTGCCCTTCAGGTTTTGAAAAAGAAAATGCCCACATAAAGTAGGTGCTGCTACAAGGAAAGAGCTATGCAGCCTCATTCGCTCTCCTTCATTTGCTTTGCATACGTGCTGGGAAAATATATACACATGGAGCTGCAACACTGGATGCTCCTCAAACATCACTCTTGCTGTTTCCTTCCTACACCATCATCTTCCATCATTTGCTGTACAGGGATCCTGAGAAAGAGCCGACCTCCCCTTGCACAGCCATCTCTGCCACTCTCGCCTGTCCTAGTCCCCCTGCTGCCCATGGGCTACTATCTGACCATTGCTAGTTTGGCCTGGCACTTGTCCTTAGAGCCAAGTGACCTGCCGGGTCATTTCACCTTCCTTATTTTCTGGATTACATTGTTCTCTGGAGTAGGAAGTGCTCTCTCCCTTTCTGCTTTAGTTATTCCAAGTATCAATCACTCCACAACCACCTTCACTGCTATTAACCTTCTTCCTGTCTTCCAAATCAAAATCCATTTCTCACTTCCATATGTCAACACCAGCGACAAACGTCGATTAAATGTCTTTCATTTCTAAAGCACACAGCCTTGCTACCCTTGCTTATATCTTAATGCTTCCCATATGCTTCTCATCAGACTCTCAATTCCTCTGTTTGCTTCCTCTGAGAAGTCATTCTTCATTATAATAAGTTGCCCCAAGTAAATTTATTCATCATCTTTTTCTATGACAGCCACGTTCTTTCACTACGGGAAATTAAACACTGTACCATATGGCCAGAGCAGCAAACTTTAGTACTCACTTGCTCAATTGTTTTAACACTTTGCCGCCTTCGTACAACAGTCTGTTTGCCACTAGTGTGTCAGGCTTCCGCCTGACATATGCATTACACACATTAATGGGAAGGAGGAAATTAAGTGGAGTTGACAATGTGAGGAAAGAACAGTATGATGCCATTAAGTTCCAAAAATTCACTATTTCTACTATTTTCCATGGGTTGGGGGAAAAAAAGAGCCCCTTAAACTAATCCTTCTGAACATACTGCATCATTAGCCTGCTGTGCAGCCATATGACACCTTTCAAAAACAGAATAATGTGAGAATTCAGAAGTCTGGGGACAGGATATACATGGCTCTGCTGTGCATCCCTTTTGTGATCCTTCTACTGTCACTACCTTTACTTTCCATGCTGCAGTTATTCCTTGAGGAACTGCACTAGGTCCTGTCTAATTAATGACATACTATCTACTGCTAGAAGCTTAATTTTCTTAATGTTTGTCTAAAGAAATTGGCATTTATGCCAAAGCCTTTTGATACATGTAGCAAATTGTATTTACTGGTATAGGAGGAATACAGACTCCCTTCCCTGGAGCCTCTTCTGATGTTCACTTCTTGAATATCTTTCTTATATATATGGATCTCTTCTCAGGAGATAGAAGAAGCTACATGCATCTGCAAATATATTTTATTTAATTGCAGCAGCATATAATTATTTTGCTTTGGATATTTTCTATTTCTGGGCCATATCCTAAGCTAGAAGAAGGCACCCCTGGCTCTAAAGTGTAGTGAATTATAACTGAATATGCCAGGGATGAATTTGGCCCTTCTCTCCAGATTTCCTCCTGCTCATTTATTGAATTTCTACTTTGGTTAAGCATCTAGGAGAAAATTATTGCCTTCAGTTATGCTATGTTTCTATTCCTGTTTCTGATTTACAGCTGAGAGCGCTGTAAGAACCAAGCAGCCCCTTCCTGATGACAGTCATGCTCCTTGGGTGTGACTCTTTGCCCCCTCATACTGCATATTACAGGTGGATGTGACTTACTGCTGACTGAGGTGTATCCCACTGACTCTCTGAAGGTGATTTTCCTGTGAGCTTGTTTCAGTGGAGCACAGGCTGCTGAATGGAGCCACTGAGTGAAGCCGTGTAACTTCCGTGGATTTCCGTTTCCCTATTGCAACTCCAGCTCCCAGGTCTTTGATTTTACCTCATGATAGAGGATGAACTCTTGTCCTGCTTCTCACTCACGTGCCTGTGGCTGCATCCTGGGAAACTCAGCAGTTGTTGTGTAGAGCTGCTACAGAGGTATAGTCTCAGGGAGGCAGCCAGGCCACTGGACACAGAAGCCATTTTTCAGAGAGAAAGGAAAGATTATGAAGTCAATGTGTTATGTGACTCATTTGCCAGTGACATTTGTACCATGTCACATATCCAACAGGTGTTTTTCTCCAAAAAATGGTGTTTGGAAATTGTAAAGTTCTAAAATGTTCTAACCTTTGCAAAACTGTATTGATTTTTATTTCTGCTAAGCATGAAAAAAAAAAAAAAGCTTTTATCAGCATTATTAGTGCATCAGTTAATAACTAGTTTCATGTTTTATCAATTCAGTGTTATTCTGTGAGGGCTGAACTTGACTACACTACTATTCCTGCTGTTGTTGTAAGTTACGCATTTTATGGTGTTGTTGTAAGTTATGCATTGGCAATGTTCTCAGCAGTTTATTTGAGAGAAAAAAAAAAGATGTGAAAATACAGCAAAAAGGCATTTTGCATCCAGCACGAGTCTGCAGAAGGAACTGAAAATAACCTGTGATCTTAAGGAAAAATCAATGACAATCTCTCGAAGTTCAGGATTTGTTTTCAAGGCTGTTGTTAGGGTTAAGGACTAGAAATGTGTCTGCTGGTGCTCCTGGACATCCAGGCAGATGTGGGCAGCTGCTCAAATGGCAGAAGTCCACAGAGTCCATTTGAGCTCTGTTTGTATAAAAGGACCTGCTTTTGCCAAGCTTGCTGCAGGTTCAGAGATTTGCTCATCTAATATAAAATAACAATATGCAAGGTTCTCCATTACAGTTCTTCTTTCTGGATCCAGTATTCAGCGCTGGTGTATAGCAACCAATAAAATGAACACTTGAAATAAAATTAATAATAAGCAATAAAATGAAGCCCTCAAAAAAGTACTTGCTGTACATCAAGGAGTGATGATTTCATTCAGTGCGATATTTCCTTTATGCTGGTTTCTCTATTATCTCTATTGCTCGGTGTGCAGAATTTCTACATTATACATGAAGATAGATTTGGGAGCACAAAGAATCACAGGATTGGGAGGGAGTTCTGAATTTTTCAGCCTAAAGGAAGGAAGGCAGCATTATACGTATGCCACTTTTGACCCTGTGTGATGGAGACTGTGTATTAGTCCTACTTAATCTATTCCAGTGTTTTATACCCTGACAGAGAGAGAATTCTTCTCAGTATCTTACCTAGGTCTGGTATATGGCAGTTTCAGTCCATTACTTCTCATTATATCCACCATGAGAAAACAGGTTATCTCTCGTGTTTGTAAAGCAGACTTTTATGTATTGGAAGACTATTATCGCATCCTTTCCAATTGTCTTTTAGAATAAGCAATTTTAATGTATTTCATCTTTCTCTGCAAATCACATGTTTCTAGACATCTGATTATTCTTGGTTCTCTCCTTTGGGTTCTCTTCAATTGGTCTTTGTCTTACAAAATACCCTTTCCTGTAATTCCTGGAAGATTTGATGAGAACTTCACTTGACGTAGTCAGGGAATAATATTTTCTTTAAGTGCCCTTCATAGATAAGTGAAAAGGCTATAGGCTTATATAACTGTTCTCAAATTTAAAGTGTAACCCTCTTTGAAATGCATTGGCCTAGTGAAAAAAGAAATTATGCCACTCTGGGCTATATTCATTTGCCTGCAAAATGAGATGACATTACGACTAAATATTGAAGCTTGAGACATTTCTGAGGGAGTCAACCTGAATACACATATACACAAAATTAAATGAGTCCACTGCATGTGTGTCACTAAATAGTCAAATAGACACAAGGTACATTATGGAGTTAATGCATTCACAGCTGATAAAGCAACTCTGAATAGTACTGTTTTCCTGGCTATTGTATAAATGCATAGTACATGGTAGACATTGCCTAGAAGAACGAGGCAAGAGAAGGGGCAAGCACTGATAGTACAGGTTGCATTTCACAAACAAGAGACCCAAAACTGGTGGAAGGAACTGATTTGTTCAGAATTGTTGTGTCAAGGAAGAAACTGATGCACAGTTTTCTGAGCTCCCCTCTTACTGTGTCCATGGGGCATTGTCCCTTGCCATGCATAAATCTCTGGCCAGTTCTTGGCTTTTGTGAGGTGTTATTTTCATATGACCATGAAGGTATGCAAAATAGGGTTTCTTCCACAGAATCCAGTGATGTATAATGAGTACAGAGGACTCAGATTTGCCATGAAGGACAGAAAAAAAATGTTGTCCAACTTCTATGAGTACAACCTTCTTTTAATCTCCTCTGGCTTTAGATATAGTGTGATGTCAATGGGCAGGCTGTGACAATACATACAAGACAATATCATACAAGATGATATCATCTTCTCCTCTGCACTCTTAGTCTACACCTATATCAGCAGTTTGGCATAAAGTGGAATTTCTATTGGCTCTTTCTGAGAGTGTCAGCTGACTTTGTGAGGATTTTCTTAATTCCACTGGGGCTGTGTTGACCCCTTTTCCCTCTATTCTTTTCCATCCTAGGATAAACAGCTTAAACATTGCACATGCTAAGAATCTTCCACCTGCAGTTTCTCAAAGTTATTTATGGTAATGTGTCTAGAAGAGGCCTTGCCCTGAGAAGGAGGAAGAGCTGAGCAGCCACAGGTGCTGCAAGCTGCCTTGTATGTTGTGAAAGCCTGTAGCCTCTGGCCCAGGTGGCCTAAGATCTCCAGGAGGCACCCAGCTGGCTTAATACCATATTATTAAAAGGAAAACGTAGGCCAGCTCACCTCATAACACACTTTCTGCCATGAGGTATTCGGTGTTGATAACCTTCTGTACTCTGTTTTCCTTTTCCCAAAACAGTGTCCTCCTTTTATAAAACATTCTTATTTGAAATGAAAACATCAAAATATTTCACTATTTGACTGTGGTTTAGCTAGCCCCTTCTAGACTTCCCAAGAAATCTGACAGATGCCTTTCTAGGGGACACTAGGAATACTAGGAGTAAGGGCCCTTTTCCCCAAGGAAGAATGAATAACTGAATTGCAGCTAGAGAATGAGATGGAAAACAAGCCACCCTTCAGTGTTAAATTTGCACTGCAAAGTTCCAAATCACCCAGCACAAGCCCAGTCTCTCTCCCTTCCTTCTCACTCTCCTGCCCTTTCCACGTCTCAACCCTCACTCCTCTCCAGCTTGTAGAATTTGTACAGCAAAAGATAAACCCTGTGGTTTTTAGCAGTTACAATTTGAGAGAGGGACAGACATATTTTTTTTCCAGGTTTTTCCAGGCTTGTGGTTTGCACTGTGTTCCCTCTGAGCATAATTTACACAGGGAGGAAATGAATTTTGCAAAGTAAGTCTTAGTGTGTTTAGATGCTATTCAGTTAGTACTGCTCAATTTTTCAGACAGTTGGACAGCAGTAAAGATGGCATTTGAAAATGAAGTATTTCCTAGTCACTTCATCCAAACAAAGCACCAGTACAAAAACCCCCAAGAAGACCTGAGAAGCCAGAAAATGCCCACTTCAGTCAAATTCCATACATCACTCCTGTTCCTCTGGAGAGTAATCTTTTCTTTTTCCTTCTTCTTTTTTTTTTTTCTTTTTCTAATGCCATATGCGCAGCTTGAGTTTTTATTGGAACATATAAATCTCATGTGAGCCACAAAACATTATCCTTATAATTTCATTATCTCCATTTCTACCCTAGAACATTTTAAACTAATTGAACACTCGAGGTATTCCTGTGATTATGCCTTAAACATTATTGAAGTACTGTTGATAAAACCAAAATGTACAAAGCCCACACTTTCTAAAACACCCTGATTTATTAAAGTAGAAATGTTTTTTTATTAATAGGATATGAATGTCAAATAATTCTTATTATTTTATGTTTCCATGCCATGTATTTTCATTGATTTCCAAGAACAACTACTTAACTTCCATGAAGATATGCCAGTTTTCCTTCCCCTCATAATATCACTTTAAGATGCTTGCCAGTTTGTTCTTTTTAACTATGAATTTACATTGTCGTTTGGTATTTTCTTTGTCTTGATTTAAACTGTTTGGCTTTCCTTGTTCTTGATGTCACAGGCTCTCTCTGATGCTTCATCTATGCTGCTAATATTTCCCAAATGTTCTCATGTTACACTAGACTGTGCTTTTCAGTAGAAATGTATTTTATGTTCTTGATGAAGCTCGTAGCATAGAAGATCAGACTAGATGATCATTATATCCCTTCCCAACATGTAAAATCAATAAAACAGTTTCATATGCATAGATGTTGCTTTGTCATTAAAGACATCTCTGCCTCTATGTTTCCTTTTCCAGACCCATTATAATGTTGTTGGATCCAGATGCAAAATTTGGACCAACTTGAGTTGGTGGTTTTCATTTGGCAGGTTATAAAGGCACAAGCTGTAATTTTTTCCAGAATAAAGAATGGCACTTATGCTTGGATGACACAGCATCAAGTGTTTTTTCTTTTATATAAAGAAAAATACATGAGGAGATGGAAAGATCAGAGATTTGTTCAGGTAGTAGCAACCTTAAACATAATGGCAAATAGCAAAGAAATAGTGAAGGAAGCTGGTTTACTACTGAAAATGTGATAACTAAACTGAGTAGTAACCTACTCTCACTCCCAATTTCACATTGGTGAACTTGGATTTAAAGCTGAACTGAGACCTTTATCTGACAAAGATAAAGCTGTGTTGTTTTTTCAATGCAATAAATTGAAGGAGTACTGCAAAAGACAGAGGTTTTTAAATGTCATCTGCTGGGTTACTCTTCCAAGTAGTTCTGTTGAAGTCACTGAAAATTCAAGACCAATGGGCAGGACTTGGCCTATTAGATCAGTAGGTCTTTCAGATGGGCATGGCAGTGGTGTCTGGGAGCTGTTTCACACACCATAGTAGATTGCAAGTGAAGAAACAAAACTGAGTCAGGTACCCAGTGAAAAGATGACTCTTTCCCTCCTTTAAAATACATAGCCAGCAGTTGCCATAGCAACTGCTAACAGTAGAGATTTCAACTGTCTTTATTATGAACAGCAAAGTAAAATATTCTCTTTTCTTGGGAGGGCTAAGGAATGTTAATCCAAAACAATAGATTAGCTAATCATTGTTTGCATAGAATTTCATCTTCAAGACAGATGGATGGGAAGTGGCTCAGCTCATCTCCAGTAGTCAGCTGAAAACTCCAAAGCCAAAGAATTATTTATTTTCTGGACTGCTTGGGAAGGAGAATCACGTAGTGTACCTGAAGGTTTGCCTTCTTTGTCACCTCTTAAATAGATTTCTGATACTCAGATATTAAATTTAGAGGTGATGTGTAGGAAAGTCAACATGTCCCATTGTCAGAGCTCTCCAGCTGAAACCATTTCCTCAATCTCTTTCTCAGCTGGGCAAAGATTTTTGGCCATTCATGTGTTTCCTACACTAGGAACAGTTTCTTTTTCTTTAAGTCTTTGGATCAGCCTCCATATTTTTCCATCCTGTCTGCTTACACAGCTACATTGAAGAAAGTATTTCAGACTCACGGGTGTCATGGACCCAAGCAGCATTCATCACAAAGCCTCTCCCTGGGCTGCAGAGGGTGTCAAAGCCACTCTGTGATAGAGCAGAAAAAAACCCCAACAAACAGAAGGTGAGGCTGTAGTAGTCCAAATAGCAGAAAACTAGCAGGCCTCAGGTTGTGTTGATGAGTACTCACTCTGCATTCTGAGGTATGGGATTAGGATACTGAAGCTGGGTTGAGAGGAGGTTTATATTAACTTTCTTCCCCCAAAAGCAAAGGGCAGCTCGCTCACCTTCCCAGGAGCTCTCATCATGTTGTTTCCATTGGAAAATCCACAAATGCTCTTTCCAGTTCAGTTTGACTGACATGAATGATGGGGCTTCCACAACCCAGTGACAAGTGCTTTATTGGAATAGATGTATATCACCAGGGAAAGAAGTTAATGGTCGCTCTGACTGTTGAACATGGATAGTGTTTCTCCATTTCAAGCAGTCCCAAGGTGTGTGATCAGAGTCATGGATGAGACCTGAGGTTACTTAGTGAGATCTCAGGAACTGGCTACCACTTCAGGGCCCAAGGGTGGCACAGTCATCTCCAGGTCACTTGAGTGAAACTTATAAACCTCTCAGTTTCTTAAAGGTTTTCTTTTTGTATTTTTGTGATCTGAAAGTTCAGTTAAGGGGAAGATCTTTGAGAACGTGATCCGACACCACATTACTAGAGCTAATTGGGAAGCCAGACCTGGATTTGGTTCTGTCTGGTCAGGTTTCATGAAAAAAGACTTCAGAATATCACCAGAGCAGAAGATAAAAGCTGATGACAGAAGAGACATTGTGTTCTCTCCTACTTTTTCTTTTGATGATGTCAGTTCTAGTGGTTTAATAGTGCTGGTAGTTAAGCAGGAAAGTTTTCTGTAGTTAACTGTTTGCAGTGATAGATATTAATTAGTTTTACTTCGACAGCAATTCTTCAGTAATAGGTCTTCAGTGACAATTCCTATTTGACTGATTTATAAGAGATCTTTACCCTCTATTAAGAGACAAGTTAAACTTAAACTTAAATCTTATTACTCATAATTGGGGCTTGCAAAAAAATAGTATAGACTTCAGACTTTTAAATTTTAATTATGGGTGCATTTAATAGTCATGAAAGTGAACAGCTAATTGCTCTGGTTTGAACCAGGCACAATGCATGTTCTGTGCAAGCTTCATCTTGTAGTTCAGCCAGTGCACTCCAACCCTGAATCCTGTTAATCCAATCTTGCAGTTTTCTTTGCAATGAACAGTTTGTCAGTGTGTTTTATGAGCTACAGAAAAAAAAAAAAACAAAAACAAAAATGCAGCTAGGATCACCAAATTCTTTCTGTATCCAAAACCAAGCTTTAACCTTACAGCTGCAGGAGGCAACTGATCATGTAATAGCCCATTGTTCATCAGAACCTTTTTTTTTTTTTCTACAACTAAAACCTAACACAGGTAAAAACATGTATTTGTCCATAAAATAGTAATTTTTATGTGAATTAAAAAAGCCCCACCTTTATTATTCCTACTCATATTTTTGGCATTGTATACATTTTCAATTATTTTGTGTCTCTTTCTGGACCAATATTCTATGAAACATGTTAGTTCTTCCTATTTATTCTTCCTTCTTTGGAAAGCGGGTGCACTTGGATGTGATAATAGCTTCCAGTTTGCAGGACTTAAAATTATGGCCAGAGTAGTGAAAAATTTGCCATAGATGTTAATAATCCTTTTTTGTGCTGTTTTTGTTACTTACATCTGTTACCACAAGAAGGATGACTTGGTAATAAACCCTGTTTACACCTTCACCACAAAACAAGAGAAAGGAAATGAGATGTCAGCAAAAATGCATAGCGTGACACAACCATTTTCAGCAGTATTCTTTGTGACTTAAAGCCTCTTATAAATATGTTGTTTTTAATGCCCATATCTCTAAAAATTTTGGGATATTTGCAGCAGGGTAGGTTCATCCAGGATGCTGCTACTCAAAAGCTGTAATGTTCACTGAGAACCAAATTATCTCCACTGAGCTGATTTACATTCTAATGCATTCTGAACTTCACCTTTATGCTGAGATAGGACTATGTTGCAGCAATTTGCAATACTGAGAATCTATTGTGTACTTTAATTTGTAAAACTCTATCCAAATGTGTGTTTGTGATCTCAAGATGTCCATATTTCCATGACTTCATCCAGATTTATGAGTCAGTCATCCTGGTGGCTCTGCTGGCACAAAACTGAGATTCTGTTTTCAGTCTGCAAAGGTCTGGGCTTTATTCCAGCATCTAGCAAGAGGATCAATACACTTCATGACTACCATATATGCATTCAAACACCAGGGATATCTGGGTCCCAGAAGACATTCACCCTCCCTTCTTCCTATCTTAAATGCTCAGCTGGATTCTCCAGAGCTATGAAAACACATGCAGGTGGCTCCTAATTTTAGCAGCATCTACACAATGACTATCGTGATGTGTGTGAGATAAAAAATCCCACACCTCTCTGATACAATGAGCTTGGGCTTCTGATGGGTTTCTGAGGAGCACTGAATGTGGTGTGCTAGAGAGAAAGCAGCTGAGCAGCTGCAAGTCTTCGGGTGTTTTTGGCGATGGAATGAGAGACCAGGAATATGGGGTGCTTGGGGGAAATCTTACTTGTCCTGCAGTGGGGTATAGGCCATAGGCTTTTTTACCATGGTGTTATCTAGGCAGGCCTTGCCCTCAAGGCTAAAGTATTCCACATTGGAAAACTCTTCCAAAATAACATAGCAGGTTCAGTGCAAAGTAGCCTGTGGAAAGTAAAAGACAGTTTCCACATGTCTTTTTTACAGGTTATTTATAGGATTTTTCGAGACCACACTTTCACTTACCAGGCCCATGCTATCTTCTGACAGTGGCTTCTGTCATTGCTCTTGGTACTATGTACAGCTTCTGTACTTGACCCTGCATCTTTTTTTCCCTCCAAGAAGGCATGGCGTGCAAAAAGTGAAACTCCCACTTACCAGGCAACCTACATGTATCAGCAGGCCTGTGAAATCCTTCCCGTTAAATGTGTCCTTGCAATCAGTAAGTCCTTCCCCAAAACAGAAGTTGGACCCCAGAGATTTTAACTATGCATGTTACTGTCCTGCGAAAACCCTCTCCTCACCCCCATGGCTTGCAGCAGATTATAACAGGTCAATCCTCGGTGGTCCAACCTCATGATTTGAATGAATAATATCTGACATGTCAGGGGACCTGAATGCAAGGCCTTTGGTGTATTAACCAGAGCTGCATCTCTCTGCTGTGTCATCTGGATGTACTGCAGCTTCCAAAAAGCTCTCAAATGTATTTCTGAAAACAGTGTGAAATGAAAGGTAAAAAGTCTTCCAGTGACATCTTCCAACAGCACTTAAGATTAATATTCATTCCATTAATATTATGAATGAATCCAGCACATAATTGCTGCTGAATCAAAATTTCCAACACTGCATTCCAACTGCATTTGAAGCTGTGTTTCTGTTTATGTAAAGAATGAATTCCTCATGTAATAAATTGCTGAATTAGAATTTATGCAACATGTTAGTTAAAAGTCTGCAGTCAACTCCTAGAACTCAAATATCTGAAGCCTGACCTAATATTATAACCACTGCAATTAAAAAGACAGCAGTATATATGAAAAACCTGTTTGCCTGTGGAGGAAAATATCTTTCTCTAAACCATGCTGTAGACAGGAAGTGAAGAGGTTTGAAAACTGTCTCTGAAAGCAAAACAGTCACCTCCTTGCAGACTACTGTCGCGGTCTGTTTTCCTGAGAAGCTGGCAGAGTATGTAACAAATTTAGTATTTTTATTCTAAAGTTTCACTTTTTAAAAACGGTTTATTTAAAAGTTATTTTACTTATTTATTAATTTAATAGCTTTTTATTGAAAAGTTTAGTTATTTTGCTTCTTCAAGAAAAAGTACAAAAGAAAGTACAATAGAAGTTTGAAGAAAATATAAAAAGTTTGAGAGAAAGTACAATCATGTGTCCAGATTGTTCAAAAACTGCCTTGAGGCTCTCCAGTGGAAGGGTTCTGGCAGGAATTCCCCCCCTCTCCCGAATAAATATTTTCCCATATAACAGTGCCTTGCAGGGAAAGAGAAGGGTCTCAGGTGCTGTGGTTTGACACCTCCTTCTCTACTCCTTTGTCTCAGTGAAGTGCTGCCAATGGTGACATGTCTCTGTATTGTCCCTCCCAGGAGGTGGCAATATAGAATTCTAACAAAAGTTATCCCTTACAATTTCTCTTCTACCCTGATGACCCAGGATTTTACTAAGAGGCTTATTGCCAAGCTTGCTGTCTTGGGAATTAACATTACACTATGTCTGTCTTTATTTTCAGCCTCATTCTTTTGGCCCCACTCTATTGCATTCCTTACTAATTTTATATTTTTGCTACCATTCTACGTCATGTATTTTTTTTTTTCTGCATTTATTTTTATTTTTTTCTATAATAAAATTATTTTTTCATTCTCTTAATATTAGCAGCTTCCTTCCACCCAGAGCTTTAATTTTATCTGGTCTTGGCCTTCTCAGAAATGCTTACACATCTGCAGTCAAAGGCAGCTGAGGATATGCAGCCCCTTGAAGGATCAGACCCAGACATGAGAGGAACTTGTACACTCTCTAGATGTATTAAACTAATTACTTTGACTTCCATATACTCATTGTGGGTTCAAAGGCCAACAACCGGGTATCCTATTTGAGAATTTCAAGGGAGATGGCTGAAAGCAGGAGAGACTAGGAGCAGGTTTCAATTATTTTATTAGACAAAGGGTTAAGAGTCATGTCTGGGAGGAGAGATGTGTTTCTTGACGTGGGATTTAGAGTGGAGCAAGGAGGACTTTGAGGGCTTTTGATCTGGAATCTTTCTCAACCTTTATCTCACTTCTTTTAAAAAGAAAATGGGGGGGGAGGAAGGATGGAAACATCTCCTAGGCAGGAGATTTTGTAATGAATTCTGACACCAAGAGGAGCTAATGAAACAGTTGTGTGGTTACAGCTACCAAATTCTGGAGAAAACAAGAGTTCATGCTACAATGTTAGGGAGTTTTGCTCACTAAGAACAGGTCCCCTGTCCTGATACTTCCAACAATGGATCAGGAAACAAGTTTCCATGTTTTGGACAGGCTTATGCATTAAGAGTTATGGCCTGGAAAGGCCATTAAGAAAGTAAATCTAGTAAAACTGTGATTAAATTATGGAAGAATATCTGAAATACTATTTTAGTTTATAGATGCTTTCAAGCAATAAAGTGTGATGAGTTAATTCTCTTATGCTTATTTCTAGAGCTGTAGAGATGAGATTAGGACTTGCAGATACCTGGCACCTGGTCCATGATGTGTCCACAGATCATTTAACTTCTACAGCATTTACTGTGCTAATGCAGGGAACATAGTAAGGGTGTTAATAATACTGTTCCAGATTTGTCTTTCCCCATTTACATATTTTACATCTCCCTGTATGAACCCCAAATAACTGCTGTGAAGGAAAAAATTACTGTCAAGGAAAAAACCTACAATTTATGCAAATTCTAAAATACTGAGTGTAACAGGCTATCTGTTCTACAACATCCTATATGGTGAGCCTAGGACAAAAGCCTATTCCTATTACACCTTTCCATGCTTGGGATGTCCATAGTAATTTGAAAGAAGTTGTCTGCTTAGCCTTAAAAACAGGCAGTGGAACTACTAAATGTGAAACCTGTGACCGAATTGCAAAATCTTTGAAAAATACTACAGCAGATTCTATATCTTCCAGTAGTTTTAATTCAAAGTTACTTTCAGAAAAAAAAGCTACAAAAGATTGTCATTTCAAGAAATACACCTTAATAGAAAAGAGGTACATGAAAAAAAAACCATAGAAGGGATAGATTCATATACCACTTTCATACTTGTAAGGAAAAAATGGTAAGTACAATCCAGTGTATTCTCCAAATACTCCCCATATGAATCAGGATGTCCACAAGTAGGTTTAAATAGAGTGTGATAACAGTTCAGTTCTATTCCTGCCGCCTACACTACTGCAGTATTTGAATACTACAGAATTATTAGTGGATTTTGTCTCTCAGATGTTATTCCCCCTCCTCTTCATAAGAAAGGGAAATATCCCTTCTCACAGGTTAGTGGGTATTAAGCCTGACAGAGAAAATGGGGTTGTTTGGTGCATTGGATTATGTGCATGCCCAAGTGCAGCTTGGTGTGGTCTGCCCATCACTGCCTGTACCCACGGGGCTGATTACATGCCCTGCATAAACCCAGGCAAAAAGTTGATCTAGAAACTGAATTTTCTGAGTTGTTTCTGACAAAACTAAGTCCTTTCCCTAGTCTTGCAAAAAGAAATTGTAGAGTTTGATCTCCATTCAACAAATGCATGGTCCTGAAAGGCATTCCTTTATGGACGTTAGGAAAATTGGAGCCTTGAAAAGTCCAGGAGTGTTTCTTTTGAGGCCTTCCCCTGCAAAGACTTACATTTACCATCTCTATGTTCCTTACATCACTAAACACTAAACTTTCCCTAGTGTTTTTCCCAGTAAGACCTTCATATAACAAAAACAACGAGGATATGATGGCTATTCCTGTACCATAAAACATAAGCATTACATTTTTTAATACCATTGCTATGCTTGTTAAAATTTGATATATTAATTCTTTTATTTAATTCTTTTCTGTTCAGTGCAATTTCATGTTCTATAACTGTCAAAGTGACTCAATCCATGGGCCACTATACATAAAATTTTATTTTCCTTCTTTTTCTTAGTTTTTATATTATAATTAAAACCAAAATGTTCTCAAAGCTCTCTCAGAAGAATGAAAATAAAAAAGTTTAATTCAAAATATATTGGAATGGGATGTTTGGGCAATACCAAGAATACTCTCCCTTCCCCATTTTGTTCTGTTGCCAATATAAACACAAGACAAACTGATGCAGTCTGGTGAAGGACATTTAATTTGCAAGAATTGTATCTTCTGATAGCAAATGATTCTACTAGCACTTTATGTTGCATTTTCCAGCGGGTTTTCTGTGTGCAGCATCCACATCAAGGTCCCTGGAAGGTGATGGCTTGAAAGTCTTGTGAATACACTCTAGTTCTTTTTCAGATCAGCTTTTCAAGGAGCAGCAATTTGTACTGTTTCCTCTTTCTACACAACCTCTAGAGAGCCGTTGGATGAGTGATCATAGTATTGAAAGTTGTGGTTGCTTAAATCAGAAGAGTGGAATGGGGGAACATGAGGATATAGAAGTGAACTCTGGCTGTTATTCAGTGTCCTCTCTCCAGGGGTGGCAGCAAAAGCAGTCATTAGGGAGACCAAACAAGTTTGGCCATAGTCTGTAGTCCATACCCCTTGTACTTCCTATGCATCAATATCATTGGGTTAAGATTTTGATAATATATCCCTGCCCAGAGTTTTCATGTTCCATTTGTACCTATTGTCCATGAATTTGTCCGAAACCTTTTTTAACCTGTGGAGGTTTTGCTTGCCTCCACAATTTCTAGTGGCAGCAAGGACCATAAAGTCACTACACACTTTTTAAAGAAACAATTTTTAAAAATCTGTTCTAACCTAATCTTCTACTGTTTTCCTCTAGTACCCGTGGTTCTGAAGTTGTAGGACTTGGTGGAAACAGTTCTGCCTTTACCTGAGAAAGTGCTCTGCACAGGCAGTAGAGGTGGAGGAGGAAAAAGGAAGAAAGATCATTACATGGGTTTCTTATAATTCTCTGGTCACAGAATTGTGTAAAAGATATTTTCATTAGTAGATTAAGTACACTAGAGCTCTAGCAGAAGCCAGAGTAGCACCCTTTTGGTAGCCGTGTCCTGCCCCTGAAGCCTAGCACATCATTTACAAATTCCAGAATAAGGGAAACAAACTTCACTACCCACAAGAGAGCATGTGGGCTCTCTCTGCCTAGTGCAGAAAGCTTGTTTGGTACTTAGCCTACATTTTTCTTTCTTTAGAATAATTTCTGTGTTTGTAAGCAATCCATAGACCACACTCAGTATTCCTTTCCTTTCTTGGTTTTCATTTTATCCACATATTTATCTTGTCTTAGCCATAGCTGTTATTTTGTCATGTTATTCAGTACAAGAGCTTTTTTCAGCTTGTTCTCTATTCACTAGATCCTCCCTGTCCTATGGCAATTTTAGCTGTGTTATTACCTCTCTCTGATTTCTCTGAATAAGACTTGTCTGTTGGCTGCCTTATGCATGTTTTATTTCAAGAGACATTTGGTGTCTGGTATTTCTCAGCTCTCCAACTGGTTACTCTTAAGATTCGTGAAGGTTTCTAATTCCAGAAATGCCTTTTTTTTTTGTATTCTTCCTGCTTGAAGTGGGAGCCAAGAGGCAAAACAGAGAAATAAAATCAAATATATGCCTGTGAACTACCACCTCCTATTAGTGGTTTTATGCAGCCATCTCCTGTTGGAGGCTTCATGCAGCTGTCACCAGGCATGTTTCTGGATCAAAACCTTGGAATTAAAATTGTGGAGCCCTGGGGGGAAGGGAGGTGCTGCAGACCTGAAACTGCTGCTTAGGTCCCTCTGGCTTCTCTCCCCAGTTTCCCTTAAGGCACATGTTTCCTCGAAAAATACAGTGTCTCAAAGGATGCAGTGTTGGCGCCCTCTTGTGGGTGGAAAAAGAGATGTGAGGAAAAACATCGGGGAACAACGTTTAAAGCAGATTAGAATGCATTATTTTGGCAAAGGGTGGGAATGGGGAGTTCACTCAGCTACACAAAAAGGCTTGCTTCAAGGATTTATTGACAGGCACCAGAGGGATATTTCAACAGATAGCCTGGGGCAGGTCTGTCAGCCTCACAGCTGACGTGTGTGGCACAGCACCGTGGAGCACAGCCAAGAGATGTTGGTGTCAGTGTCACTGCAGGCAGCCTGCTGTCCCCTGCAGAAAGCCAAAACCCACCACAGTGGTGGCAGCTGCTTTAGCTGTGCTTTGCCTGAACTGTTGGGACCTGGACATTGTCTTGAGCCAAGATCAGCACTGGTGCAGCTGCAGATTTGCAGGGGGGTTCAGTGACCTCTGATACTAGTAACATTGGACTCCACTATATGGCACAGAGAGGTCTTGCATTTTATCAGATCACGTGGGTACCTCCAAAAGATGACTGTATATCTATTAGTTTTATTTATGTAATCCTTCTTCATGGCACCTTATGTCTGCATCTCTCTGTTCTGGATTTTCAAGATCCCTTCTGATTATGAAAAACAAAGTCCATAAAATGTAACAGAAAGTATGGTTCTTTCTGTATTTCAGCTCATTGTTTATCTTATTTTTTTTTCCATAAACAAAGAGCCCCTAATTTGTTGTCAAGAGGTTTGTGAGCTATTTCTTTATGAAAACATGGACACAGACTGATGTAGTACATGAGTACAGCTACGTTCTTTACATAAGGTGCAAAGCTTTCAATGGCTCACCTGCAGTCAGTCACACAGAATCATAGAATTGTCACAGTTGGAAAAGACGTCTAGGATCACCATGTCCAGCCATTAAAAAAAAAAAAAAAGAAGAAAACAAACAAACAAAAAACCAAACCAAACCAACTACAACAAAACCACAAAACAACAATAAAACAAACAAACAAAAAAACCCCACATGCTATACTGTAGGACCAATCACCAAGGTAGTGGCAAGAAAGTCAGTATTATAGTTCTAAACAGCTATGAGTAATAGTCAAAACAATTTAAAGTAGAAGCTAGAGGAAAAGTATGTCTGTCATTCAAGTAAATAGAGAATGCCATTTCTTTAAGAGACAGAAAGAAATCTTCATGCAGGTGGTGTGGGAAGTGATGTGTGACATTTCAATAACTACTTGCTATTTTTTAAAATGCTTCAATAAAGGCAGAGTTTGTTTAAGAAGGGAGCCTGCATCCAGCACTCACAGATTCCCATTGTGAAATTGAAAGATAGGGGAAGAAGTAAGCAAGTAAACCATCATGCGACTGCCAAGTTTTCCATCAGTATCTTTTGATCTTGTAGGGGGGTTTGTTTTCTCCTTAGTCCTTCTTTTTTACTTTCAGTAGCACTAATTCTGCAGTAAGGATCACAGAATCATAGAATCACAGAATCATAGAATGTTAGGGATTGGAAGGGACCTAGAAAGATCATCTAGTCCAACCCCCCTGCCAGAGCAGGATCACCTAGACCAGATCACCCAGGAACACATCCACACAGGTTTTTAATGTCTCCAGAGAAGGAAACTCCACAATCCATGGGCAGCCTGTTCCAGAGCTCTGTCAGCTTCACTGTGAAAAAGTTTTTTCTTCTTGTGTTTATCCTAAACCTTTTGTGCTCCAACTTACTCCCACTGACACTTGTCCTATCACTGGATGACTTTGGAACTTTCTGATACAGACCAGGATCTGTTGGCTTTCTTGGCCACCTGGGCACACTGCTGGCTCATGTTCAGCCAGGTGTCCACCAGCACCCCCAGGTCCTTTATCATCAGGCAGCTTTCCAGACACTTCTCCCCCAGCCTGTAGCATTACAGAGGATAGAAGGGCAAAACTGGCCTGCTCTTTCGCTGTTCTTTTCTATGCATGAGTTCTGCCACAAACTTTCTTCCAAGGCTGGTCACCTTCTTGGCATCCAATTTGTTCAAACCATCTGCATTTTGTTATCAATTATATACAGTCCTTCCTTGAAGCATTTCACAAATGTCAAAGTCTTGTAGCATTCTTATCTGCAGAGTGATGTGTGTCAAATCTGCCTTATCACAATCTGCCACCAGGGTTTTTACATGTGTAACTTTCATTATAGTTGACAAGAGTGATACATGTAAATCTATCACATAGCAAGCAAAAAGTTTATTTTCAAAAAAAAGAATCTGACTTGTGGAAATGCCCTCTGCATATTACAGCGAGACAAAGGCAAGACTGAAACAGGAATAGCTATTAACAGTCAAATATGATATGCAAAAAATGGAGACTACTGAGCCTGCTTTATAAATAGTTAATTTGGTCTGTCCATTGTCCATCTTGGGTCATCCAAGAGGATATGCCACATTTTCCGGGTTCAGATTATTACTAGATGAACAAAACAACAACCATGGCAGTGGGCAGCAGCTTAATTTGCTGCTTGAGATATTACAGATGAAAACATGAAAAAGAAAATAGTAGGAACTCACAAAAGGGCCTAGTGAAAATCTGAACCAGAAGATAAAATTCTGTAGAAAATCTCAGAGGGTGATCTTGGCTCAGCTTGTCACCAAACACCCACTAAGAATTTACATGCTTCAGAGTAATCTGACCACAGGAATGCTTTTACAGGCAAAGCAAGTAAATTCATATAGCAAGGCACAATGTATATTGTTCATATCCATTAAAGACAGGGAAACTATCAAGTTATCTGCGGACTAAAATCTTCCAAATTTGTAGCTGACTTAGACTGAAATGACTAAAGTAGCGTTGGTGTGGTGCCACATATGTGGGAGTTCATCAATGCATAGTCTGAGTTTACAGGATATGGGGCAGTAAGCAGTTGGGTAAATAGAATTAGGACAGGAGCTCTAATCGATTATAACTATAAATTGTCTGGCTCTTTTCCAGGGCTTTTCTTTCTGGGTCTGGTTCACACAAGCTTCTTATTCCTCTCAGGCAAGTTTCAGAGACAATTCTCTTCTTCTTTTATTCCTTTGTAAATTCAAAATAGTTCAGTTAAGTCCACAATGTGGCAATTGTCCAAAACTATCCTAAATGAGCCCAAAAAGGCCATGCAGGGTACCTCATTTCTTCACCTATAAAAAGAGGAAGGACTCTTCTCTCACCTTCCATTTTTCCTATTTGATATTATAGCAGAAACAGAGCTACTGTGCAAATATTTTTGAAATTTTAGCTGAAGTCACTATCTGTTAATACAATACAAGCAGTGAATTAGTACTTACAGAAGAGTTAAGCAAGTTTTTCAAGATGCAGTCCCAAATTCCAAACATCATGAGAGTAGACAGCAATGTAACCCTGAAGCAAGTGCAGTAGTTCAGGAGGGAGACTGTCCAGAAGAATTAACCCACAGTAAAAAAGTTCAGGTTTTTAACCCTAAAAGTTATCAACTAGCAAAATTATCTTTCAAAAAAAGTGGTAGGATTTCTCTCTTGATGTTTTTAAATCACCCTCCAGATGTATTTCTGGATGTTAGGTTTCCATTAAACACAACCTTTTGTCTTCCAAGCAGAGACAGGCTAGATTCCATCTGTCTAAAGAAATCAAATTTAGCACAGAAAGTTAGTGTGCTAAACCTTTCAAGTTGCTCTGGTCTAAACAGGGGAGACAAAACATAATGCAGGCTCAGAATGAAGAACATACAAGGAATATTCATACAGGAACCCACAAAAGACCAGACAGTAAATTGTTCGAGAGTAATAGCAATATAGTGTCTACATTTTCAACTGATAATTTTAATAATACAAAGAGACCAGATTTGCATAAAGCAATTAAATCCCTTTCTCAGTATCTGTGTGTGTTCCTAGCCCTCCATAAATGCTCCAAACAATGTGTTTGCAAAGACACCTTTTAGTTAAGTGTTCAGACTATACACAGTTTGGTGATTAATATTTTTCTTGGAATGAGGGCTGTTTGAGAGTAACCTGGATTCAACAACACATCGAGTAGTTTATAAATCTGTTCATTTTTTGTGTTGAAACTTTCAAATTTCCAATTAAAAAATACCTTAAAAGTACTATCTCAGTCATCTTTATTTGTGTTTGTTAGGGGAATGAACATACACAAGGAAATTTCATAATCATGTACCTGAAATGGATATTTTAATCTTGAAAGTTCGTGTTACCTGAGAGGAAAGATGACTATATTTTCAAAATCAAAATTAGGACACTTTTGCATTGACGTATTTTAGGATTGCGAAATGTTTCGATGAAAGACAGAGATACTTCTTGTAAAAAAATAGTAATATAGAACACTGGTGTCTGGTGTAGCAGTGGTATACACTTTTTTTTTTTTTTCCTCTGAATAAGTGTTTCCAATTATTTAATGTCTGTTTCAAAGTTTTCTCTAAAAAAATTCCTATTAACAGTGACATTCTGAAAAAAAATGACAACTGAATGAGGGCTAGGCTCATCTGCTTTTTCTCTTGCTTCCAAATACTACTCAGCACACAAGGTATCAATTTCATTGCTTGGTTTATTTTGTGCTAAGGACAGAACATTGTGTCTTGTGAAAAGATGATTTAAAAAAAAAAAAATAAATATATTTTTAAAAGCTTGGTGTGAGAAAATGAGATATAAAAGATTTTGTTCCTGCATGGTGAGAGTACACCATACAGAATATCAGAATATGGGCTTTCACCAATGTAAAATTTCAGAACATATAGGTGTTTTGTTATAAAACTAACATCTATTGAATCATACTATAGCTAAAAATGGTCCTGTTAATTTGGGTGGCATGATCTCAGTTTTAAGGCTAGCAGAATCTGGCACGTAAAGTAGTTATTTCTGAGGAAGTCAGAAGTAAAGGGTGAAAGGGGCTATTATGTACTCTGTGTATTTGAGAGCAATTTTCCCTGTATTGTTTCCATGGAGGACTTTAATAAATAGGCTTATTTTGTCAGGATACTTAATTGTGAACAGAAAATAAAAAAATATGCTATTTTTAAAATTACTCGGGTTTGCAAAATTCAAGTTGATTAATTTATTCTCAAACAGTAAAGTGCCTGCTCTTTTATGAATGGTTCCATATCAGATTATTTGTGCTCATAAATGTCATTTCTAATTGTTGTTATCAGGGCAATGATTCTTCATGTGAGGACCTCCTGAGTATCAGGAAAAGATAGAGCTTTGAGGAAAGCATAATTTTTTTAGTGTTCTTCAGAAGATGCTTGGGAGAAGCTGAGAAGTCAGAAAATAGTAGGTTAAAGAGAATATTCTTTCTATCTGGAATGAGAGTCTGTATGGTTTAGGGTGACATTTCAGGACAAAATTCTTCAGGGCCCAGGTATACTGCTAGAACTCAATACTGAAATAGTGAAAAAATAAACAGAAAAAAAGCACAGTAAAGTATCTTTTGTGAGCTACTCGCCACAGTACTTGATGGCTCTGTCTTTTAGTTCTTGCAGACTGCTTTTAGGTAGGAGCATTTTAGATTGCTGAAAAGTACTATTCTGCAGGGGGTCACAGTAACCAAATTGCCTATTTCTGCAACATTTTAGGTGTGTTTCTACCAGTGGGTAGAAGACACAGTAGGAAACAAACATCAAAAGAAGAGCTAGTACTGACCCAAGAGATATGAGAGGAAGCAGGATAAAATGACAAAGGCAAGAGGCAATAGCGGAGTGAGATGGGATGGAGATGGGGGTGCATTGAAGTTAGTGAAGGAAATCTCTTACAAAATCTGGGTGTCATGCTGTGCAAATAGGCCAGTCAAGGAAGTACCTTTGTATCAAATTAGCATGACAAGGAAGTGATGAGAAAAAAATCCCCAGCCAGTCCTGCTAATAAGTTTTATCTCTGATCTTGAAGGGCTTAAAACAGTTTACTTTCCATGCCTGTGTAAGCCACTCCTGCTAGTAAATCAGAAGTGTGTTCTCCACATCCTGTTACCTTCAGATCTGCTTCAATAGCCACAAGCTGTGTAATGCCAAAAGACATGTTTCGATCTTAAAAAGTAAAAAAAGGACATGAAGGTCCTTTTGATCTAAATTGAACTTCATTCAAGTCTATATAAACCTTTATGTCTGTGACACACACCACACACTTCATGGTCTTGTTCCATTGCATTCACACTAATGTCCTGTGGTTTCCTTGTCATTTTTTGCAATCAAGTCACATGAAATATATTATTGTCTACCTTCTTCTGATAATCTCAATACCACATTTTCCTGTTGCACAAACATCTTTTTCAGGGTGATCTGATCTAAAAGTCAAAACCCTGCAGAAAGGAAACAAAATGTGAAGGTCTGGTTTTTTTAAATACCCTACTACACCACTCTAAGAGTTTATTCTAACTACTGCATCCTAAATTTAAGTGTTGGGATCAAAGGTAAAGGAATTATGTTAAGGAACTGAATATCTTCTTACAGCTCTGACACCACCAGTATCCTCCCAAAGATAAAGGTTACTTTGATTTAATTAGAATAGTAATTTTATGCCTCTTGTGCTCCCACTTGAGAAACTTTCTAGCAACTCCACGATGGTCAGGTGTCACATGTGCCACCATATTAGACTGAGGTTTAGGCTTGAAACCAGACTCCTGGCCTACAGGAGAGTCTCTCTGCTATTCTTGTGTGGGAAGAGGTGCAGCAGCTGGAACACTTGTGCTAAATGGGTGTGAGCAACACAAAAGTAACTGGCTCAAACCATTTGACTCAAGAACTGGAGGGCATTCTGGGGCACAACTGACAGCGGCAGCAAATCCAGTCAGAGGCATTTGCTTGTCACCAGTATAAAGAGGTCGCTTAACCCCTGGCCATACTCTCTGCACCATTCTTCAGTTAGAAAACATGACAGGTTGCCACAGTTAAAAATAAGTATCCATTAGTTGTTTCATAGAATCATAATGGTTGGAAAGGACCTCTAGGATCATCAAGTCCAACTTTCATCTTAATATCTCTCTAACCACTAGACCACAGCTCAAGGGCTACATCTACTCATTTTTTAAACACCTCCAGAGATGGTGACTCCACCTCCTCCCTGGGCAGGCTGTTGCAGTGCCTAACCAGTCTCTCAGTAAAGCATTTCTTCCTAATAGCTAATCTAAACCTCCCCTGACCCAACATGAGGCCATTTCCTCTCGTTTTGTCATTAGTAATTTAGGAGAAGAAGCCAACACCAGCCTCACTACAGCCTCCTTTCAGGTAGTTGTAGAGAGCAACGAGGTCTCGTCTCAGTCTCCTCTTCTCTAGACTAAACAACCCCAGTTCCCTCAGCCTCTCTTCCCAAGGCATGCTTTCCAGAGTCCTCACCAGCTTTGTTGCCCTCCTCTGGATCCACTCCAGCAACTTAGTGTCCTTCTTGTGCTGTGGTGCCCAAAACTGGACACAGTACTCGAGGTGCAGTCTCACCAGTGCCAAGTACAGGGGTATGATCACCTCCCTACTGCTGCTGGTCACACTGTTTCTGATACAGACCAGGATCTGTTGGCCTTCTTGGCCACCTAGGCACACTGCTGGCTCATGTTCAGCTGACTGTTGACCAACACCCTAAGATCCTTTTCTGCCAGGAAGCTTTCCAGCCACTCTTCCCCAAGCCTGTAGCATTGTCTGGGGTTGCTGTGACTCAAGAGACTCAGATCAATTCTCCCACTTAATTTTGTGTCATCTGCAAATTTACTGAGGGTGCATTTGATCCCCTCATCCAGGTAATTGATTAAACAAAAGGTATTAAACAAAACTGGTCCTAAAACTGATCCCCGAGGGACACCACTTTTGACCAGTCACCAACTGGATTTGACTCCATTCACCACCACTCTCTGGACTTGGCCATTCCGCCAGTTTCTAACCCAGTGTAGAGTCCACCTGTCCAAACCATGAACTGCCAGCTTCTCCAGCAGAATGCTGTGGGATGTGGTGTCAAATGCCTTACTGAAGTCCAGGTAGACACATCCACAGCTTTTACCTCATCCACTAGGTGAGTCACTTGATCATTGAAGGAGATCAGGTTGTTTAAGAAGGACTTGCCCTTTGTGAACCCATGTTGGCTGGGCCTGATTGCCCTGTTGTCCTCACTTGCTACATGATCACCCCCAAGATGAACTCTTTCATTATCTTCCCTGGTACCAAGGTCAGGCTGACAGGCCTGTAGTTCCCCAGATCCTCCTTCTGCCCTTCTTATAGTTGAGTGTCACACTGGCAAGTCTCCAGTCATCTGGGACCTCCCCAGTTGACCATGATTGGTGATAAATGATGGAGAGAGGCTTGGCAAGTTCCTCCACCAGCTCCCTTAGCACCCTTGGTGGATCCCATCCCATAGACTTATAGGTGTCCAACTGGCTTAGCAGGTTGTTCACTACTATTGCCTTGACTGTGAGGGGATTATTCTCATCTCCATCCTTATCTTCCAGCTCAGATGACTGAATAACATGAGGATAACTGGTCTGATTATTAATGACTGAGGCAAATAAGGCATTAAGTACCTCAGCCTTTTCCTCATCCAATGATCCCCCTTGCATCCAATAAATGGTGGAGATTCTCCCTGGTTCTTTTTTTTTTTTTTTTTGTTAATATCTTTGTAAAAACACCTTGTTATAGCAGGGACAGGATGAGTTAAAACAGAAGCAGCTCTATCATGCAACTCTTTTGATGAGTTTCAGTTATTTGCTGGAGGTAGCGTTGATGTCACTAAATTAGTGACTCAGTTTCTGTGTTTCTTGAGTCACCTGAGCTAAAACTGGCAATGTATGTGCCAGTAAAGCCTATTTCAACTTTGGTTTTTAGTGATCTGAGCACATTTCCTTCTCCCCCACTCTAAACTAGATTGAGACTGTCATCTCATAAAGTCATGTTACAAACCTTCTTGAGAAGAGAGATTAGGCCAAGACTTCTCCAGGTCTTAGTTCATATAAAGTCATATATAAATATATAAAGCCATATAAACCCAAGGCAGCACATCCACTATGGATCCATCCCGTTTCAGCTTTTTGGACCAAAGGCAAGATCCAAATACGAAACAACCCCAGTAACCCTGGTAACTGTTAGAATGGGGGACTGTGAAAATAGACCCCATCAACTTTGTGCCTGTAAATCATTTACCAAAAGGTGGTTAACATTGTTCATCCTTTAGTTAGTAATATTCTTCCTGTACTGGAATTCTGAAAAAAAAAAAAAAAAAAAAAAAAAAAAAAAAAAAAAGGGTATATATCTCCCTGTTTCCTTATATAATCAGAATTTTAAAAAATTTTTTTTTTTCACTTTTCAATGTCCTTTATTTGGAGCATAAACCAGAAATGATTGATTGTATGTCATACAGAACAGACTGGGTATAATGAAGTTTGTGTGTATATACAATAATAATTATATATTATATAGAGTATTTCTGTCTATATAAGACACTGATTATAATTATTTTCTTATCATCTGTTACTCTAGTACATGTGAGTGCATCTATACTGAAGTTTTCAACCATCATTCATCCCAATTCTCAGAAGCCAAAACCGCATTCACGTCTAAGCAGTTTTTAGAACAACAATACTGTTTACAACTAGGACATCTCAAAGGCCACTCTGTGCTGTCTGCATCCTTCTCACCCAGAGACAAGTCAATATCAGCAATCATGACTATGGCTGAATAATATCCAGTGCTTCTCACTGGCTTTGCTTAGTGAGGAAATCTTTCACATCTGAGTAATACACTGAGATGTGTTACTCTACATATACCAGGATGAAAGCACATTAAAAAAAAAAAAAAAAAGACTTTTATTTCATTTGGAGAAACCAGCTCAGTATTGACTTGCACAGGGTTTTTAATTTATTTGGTGTTACTGTGTATTGACTTTTTTACCAGATTATCCTAATTCCTCTTTTTTGATCATTGTTACAGTTGTGCACATCACATCTCCAGCTGGCATAAGAGACAAAGAGATGGTTGCAAAACACTGATTATTGACTGTGTTATCCTAAGTCCACTAGACACCTTCTCTTTTTATGGGTGAGAGTATTACAGGACATGATGTCTCACTCCCGCTTCCCACTGCCCAGATTGTTTCCACAGAGGTGGATGGTCCTGAATTGGGGCACTTGACCTTCCCTTCTCCTGGGATGGCACCACTGCCCTGAGAGACTCTCTGCTTTCACTGACAACATCTATGGAGGTGACATGCAGATGGAAAACCCATACTGCAGGATGCAGGGAAATAGCTAGGGCAGAGCAATCCATCACATACAAGCTTGAATAAATCTCCCAAGAGACCAGTCCCTTTTTCCACATGCTGTGAACTTCTTTATTCCACATGAGCTTTTCCAGCAGCTCCTTGCTCATCCATACTGGTCTCCTGCCTCCTCTACTTGCTTTTTACTCAAAGTAATGTACCTATCTTGAGCTTGGAGGAAGTGATGTTTGAATATCAACCATCTCTCTTGGCTCCCCCTGCCTTCTAGAGTCTTAGCCCAAGGGATTCCTCGAAGTAGGTCTTTGAAGAGGACAAAGTTAGCCCTCCTGAAGTCCAGGGTTACAATCTTACTTACTGCCCTGCTTCTTCTTTGTATGATACTAAACTCTACCATGTCATGGTCACTACCGCCAAGGCTGCCCCAAACCTTCACATTCCCAGCCAGACCTTCTTTGTTTGCTAGTCCAAGGTCCAGCAGCACACTTCTACTTGTTGGCTCTTCCACCACCTGTGTAAGAAAGTTATCAACAATGCACTGCAAGAACCTTCTAGACTGAGTATGCCTTGCTGTATGGACTTCCCAACAAATACCCGGGTGATTGAAGTCATCCATGAGTACCAGGGCATGTGATCATAAGACTACTTCCAGCTGTCTGTAGAAGGGCTCATGGACATCCTCTTCCTGTTTTGGTGGTCTGCAGCAGTAGACACCCACAACAGTTTTGCCTATATTTGTGTGATCCTTAATTCTTACTTATAAGCTTTCAACATGATCTTCATCTGCCCTGTGTAGTGCTCACAGAATCACAGAATCACAGAATGTTAGGGATCATCTAGTCCAACCCCCCTGCCTGAGCAGGATCACCTAGACCAAGTAACCCAGGAACAGATCCAGGTGGTTCTTAAGTGTCTCCAGAGAAGGAGACTTCACACCCCCCTTGGGCAGCCTGTTCCAGAGCTCTGTCACCCTCACTGTGAAAAAGTTCTTCCTTGTGTTGACCCTAAACCTCTTGTGC
>JANHGL010014320.1:0-30818 GCA_024611195.1 Ceyx melanurus
CCTTGTGTTTCCCCTCAACCTCTTGTGCTCCAACTGACTCCCATTGCCTCTTGTCCTGTCACTGAGCAGAGTCTGGCTCCATCCTCCCTACACTGCCCTGAACATATTGACAGACACTGCTGAGCTCCCTAGTTCAGTTCCTAATGCAGGAATCATTTCTGCCATCTATTCTTCACAAATCAAGCACTGCCTTACTATAACCCCAAATTCCAGCTATTGCTAAGATAGTGGTTCCAGTTTTGTCTGGGTGCAGCTTTTCATGCTGCTGTCCCACTGCTGCCTTCTGATTCTGTCAGGTTGTCTGGCTCCTGCTTCTCTCTCCTGTTGCAGCTGGGTTGGCTTCAGGCTATGGTAATTTTGCCTGCAGTCCTTACCTCCTGCTGTTCTATCAAGGACAATAATGCTGGAGGCTGAACCTTAAGTTATAAATCCTTTATTCTGCAGAGCCTTGCAGCACACTCTCCTGCTTAAAGAACCAAATCACAGAGTGATATTTCTGTAGGTTTGTATGTTTTTCTAAACCCTAGGACAAGAACTTATTCATGGCAAACACTGAGCAGAGTTGCTGTAAAGACTGAACAGTGGAGATATAGATTTGGTTTCTAACACAAGAATTTCTAAACAACCATCACAACACCTTTCATATCCATTTTAACTGGCTCACTTCAGCACTCCTCTTTGCAAATCCTAAGTTGTCCAATATTAGGACATAAAACCACTGTGCAATTATTTCCTTTTCTTGCAAGTGCAGGAAGAAAAACTAGAGGAAGGGATAAGCCATTCACAACTTCTTAATTTCTTAAATTTAATCAAGAGAGTTTTTCAAAAATGTACTCATCAACTGGCAACTAAATACTTAATAAAATCAATCAAAACACTTAAATGATTAATGCTGACAGTGGGGAAGTATATTGATGGATTGGACCTAAAAGGATCCTAAATCTTTACTGCTTTATTTACCTGCAGATAAAACATAAAGTTTTTGCATTCATATTGATCTGGCTCACCCCATTTTTATTCTATTATTCTATTATTATTTATTCTTCTATTTTATACAGAGAAACATAATTGCTGCAAGATTAAAGCTTCATTCTTCACCCTATTGTAATTAATGAAAAATTACATGTGATCTCAGCAGAGAACCAATGTCAGTTTGTGATTTTTCTAATCACTCAAGATGCTTGTGAAATAAATCCTATGCTATTCTTACATGCTCTCTACAACCTTCCTACACAGTTGCTACATACTCTCTACAACTACTAAGCACTTTATTCCTGATGAGTAACTGTTGATTTAAATTCCCATCTGTAACAGGTCTCAAATGGTCTTTCTATTGAGCGATAAAAACAAGTTTCATACTTCTATTTGGTTTATAAGTAGTACTAAAAATTACAGAAAATAACGTTTTAACTTGAGAAAAAAAAAAAAAAAAAGGCTCCCTTTCCTAAAAATTCATAGCTCCAAGGCCCTTTGAAGGCTCTGAAGTTTCATAGTTAGGGTACTACAGAAGCCAATCTTTATTTCAAAGATAAAAACATATGTTTATCTCAACTTCTAATCTTGTTCTTCTGGCTCTAGCAATATACCCTCTGCTGCCAAGCAATCTGAATGTACATCTGCCTCCGAGGTATATAGGCCTCCAAAACTATGAGGAAAGTGGCCAGCTGTGATGACATACAAAGGCTGAACCAAAAATACTTGGAGAAAATGTGGAAGAAGCAGTATTTCAGTGATGGGTTTGAAAGGTATCATCTGCGAGGGGCCAGCACAGAAATTCTGGCTGCTAATCAGAGCTGGATATAAGCCATAAAGTTCAGCTACAAATGCAAACTTTCCTGAAGCCTGGGGACATTTGGCTTCATGCACTCAGTAGATAGAGAAGGGCTAGCATGAAGAGTGTTTTATCTTGTATAAATTATGAAGGTGTTTTCTGGTGCAGATGTTTCTTCAGATTCATGTCCCTTACTCCTGTTGATTGAGAACATGGCAGGAAATAATTGCAGATTGAAGGCTACTGAGGCTGGTTTTCATTAACTTACTTGATCTGTTTTTGCAAGTTTGTTCTTAGAGATAGATTCTTTTTTGTTCAAGGACAACATGGAGTAGGTGAGGTGGAAGGAGGGGATGCTGCCCCTTCCCTCTGCAGTTAGCCTGCCCTGAAGAAGGCTGTGGGCTTTTTGTTTTGTCAAGTAGCAAAGAGAGAGTCATAGAAGCAACCAGATGCTCACAACCCAGACAGAGAAGCTACTAAGAGGGGTGCAAGGAGTGAGGCCGTGGCACAAAAAGACAGTTTCCTAATGACAAGAAGGGAATTACTATTTCTGTTACTCAGACAAGCAATATATTATCTAAAAGCCCCAACAATGAGGAACTTCCCAGCAGACAGGATAGGAAGTTGGAGACTGAATTACAAATCCCTTTTTTTTTTCCTTCATTTTTTTTTTTTTAGTTTCCTCTACTTGAAAGTTAAAGTCTATTTATATTTTAAAGAAAATATAATATATTTTAGGTAGATCTATCTCAGAAGTGGACAACTTGGCACCACATATGGGCATACAAGGCAACGGAGAAGGTGAACTTTCGTTGTTCTCATGATTGGACAAAGAGAAAAACAAAGTGTTCATTTACCTGATGAGCCATGCAGTTTGCTCTGGAAGAATATTTTCTTTTCACTGTTTCACATTCGTGCCAAACAATCTTCATTTGTCTGGAATGGACCTGAAAAAGGAGAAATTTTGATTTCATCTTTTACTTTCACTGACATTCTTTGTATGTAGGGTTTTTTTCCAACTCACATACCTGGGTGAAGTTAGGTTTTAGGACAAGTTTGAGAGCTGTTCTAGCTCTCCTTAGTCTCCAGTGGCAAAATAATCTTTCATTAAAGAACCGTCTGGGGACAACAAATTTCTCTTTCCCCCTGTATCCCTCCCAGTATTTAATGCAAAGTTAGAGGTCTATACATGCAGCAGATGTGTTTGTCTGCACTATATAAATCCAAAGTCCCAAGCTTAGGCTGAATACGTGTCACCTTTATGTCCAGAAAATGCCAGGACCCACAGGGAGACTTCTTTCCAATTCTTTGCCTGTTGCTGTCAGCCATTTGATCCCCAGTGCTCAAATATATCATTGCACCTTCTGTCTCTCAGTTCTCTGATCATTCAGATCCCTGATTATTTGGTTCAGTGAGAGGTACCCTGCACAGCAGATATATAGCCTAATGGCTTGGTTGCAAAACTTCCCAGTGTTTCTCCCTAAGGTCCAAATGCTAAGATTATAAATATCTTTCACTCAGGAAAGCTGAATGGGAAAGAATATTTGTGGTGGTCTCAGAAGCAAATTAACCCACATCCACAAAGTCCCACTGGTGGAATATTTCCCTTTCATAGAACGGGTGAAAATGTTTTGTTGAGCTTTGTGACCTTGAGAAAGATAGAGTTGAACTAGGTGAACACAGCAGATGGAGAGCAGGAATTGTGTTAGCTCCACAAAGTAGAGTGAACATTTAGAATAGAATCCTGAAGTCTTTAAGTCCAGAGAAGGGCTGTCTGATAGCTAGGGGAGAGCTGGGAATGGTGCATATTTGTATGTTTTGGATCTATTCTTTTTCTGTGAAAGGAGTTTTCCTGTCCAGCTTCTCTCTCCATCACTAGCAGCTCACCTAAATAAATTCTCATTTATTACTGCTCATGGGTGTGCTACCCTACAGTTTAATGTAGTAAGTAAAAGGAACATAGAAAGAGGCTTTTTGGTTTCTGTGGGGTTATTTTGTTGATGCTTTTTGTTTAGTTTTTTGGTTTGGAGTTGGGTGTTTTTTTGGTACTACCATGCTTATTTTCTCTTTTGTGTTTGATTTTGTGAGAAAAAAGAATGGTCATGCCAGGAAACTGTTTCAGATCCAGACCACCATGTCCAGAAGCATGGAACTGGGCTCAGCAGTCTTCCCAGCTGTCCTGTTAAGAAACTCTTCAATTACTTAGAAGAGAAAGGCATCAGTCCTGAGTAGGCCTCATATGTATATGTTAGTCTTTGCCAGATGAAGCTGTTACACCATCTGTTCTTCTTTCTTATGACTGCAAATCTTTTTAAGACCCTTCCTCAGGATGACACAGGCAATGAAGATACTTATAAATGCACAAATTATTATATAGCGTAATGATTGTGGATAGATCATATCCACACTCAGATCCAGTAAATAGTTGATATTATACTGCTGAGACATATTTTTTCCAACCTATTTTAGATTCCTACTTTAGAATTAGATCAAATGCAACCCAAGGTGCCCTCTATGAATGATAAAGAATGGCTATGTTGTGTACTGGTACACATCTGTGTTGTCAGCTCTTAAGCTAGGCAAGATGAATAATATCTATAAGGCCTAAGGTAAACTAACTACTAAAAAAGCAATTTTGTCCCTGGTTCATTCATGCTTCAACAGCTCACTGAAGCATGGAGGGCTGGCAAAATTCTGGTTCTGGTCTTGTAATTCTCTCCACCAAATGATATTCCCTCACAGCCTTGTTTACATCTATAGCATCTCACTCTCCTAATTCCTTCTCCACACAGGTTTTTCACTAGTTCTTGAAAAGCTGGAGTTGTTCCTGTGCTGTGCTGTTGCCAGAGAACACGTGGACACGTGTGTTCATCTCATCACACAATATCCCTCTTGAATCTCCATACAGATGTTTTACTAGATTGACCCAACATGGGGCACAATCTCAAAGAAGGAAACAAGGATCAGTCCATTCATTCCAATGGACAATCTAATAAATATAATTATTAAAATTAATCTAATATTCTGCAGTAAGTGAGGAACAGGAAGACACTACACTGTTAACCATGCAAAATTGTACACTTACAGCTAATGTTATGCTCTTAGTTGACCATTGGAATAATACAGATTGCTTTGCAGATAGTTAAGACAAGGCATGAGTATTTGTAGGAAGATTATGTCATACACCTAGTCTTTAGAAAGGGAAAAATCACCTGAGTTCACATCTTCTGTGTTATAAGCATATTATATTTTATTTTCATCTTCCTACAAAACTCTGTGCATCTTAGACCATGTATTGTAATGATTACAATACCCCAAAGTATATCTGGTATATAACAAATTGCATGTGAGTGATTCAGCCCACAAACAGGACAGATGGCATTTGTACTGCCACTGTATTCTGGGAGCCTTAATTCCTCATGTTCATCTGGGATGTAGTGATGCCTGCTAAACCAAAATACTATCTCACCTCATGGCCTCAGTCCCACTGTATCAAATTCCCCTCCCTTGGTTACCATCACACACTTCTGTGATTGTAGTATTCATAAATACACAAGCATTTTGTTCAAGGCCCTATTCCCTAAGATGCTCCAAGGTCCTAGTTCAGTCAAAAGGCTTATCAAAGAGAACAATACAAAACTGCAGTCTTACACCTGATAAAATGAACTAATTTAAGTTGATTCGATAGCAATTTCATTTAAATTCTGTTACTAATTTCTGTTTACAAATATCTTCTTATTTTACCATTACTATTCATAGTTTTAGACTCAGAAGTACAAGCCATTGTTTTCAACTAGCTTGATACTGAATTCACACAGCTATTAATCAGTTTAATATGCTTCATGTTGCTAATTTGAAAAGCACATAAGGAAGAAGCCTGTGCAGTACAGATATGACAATTAGTGAAACAATCCTTTTAAAAACGAATTTGCTTGGATAGTACAAATTTGACCAGTAACTTTTTTTTTCTTGCACTAAAGAAAGAGTAAATGAGACAGTTGTTCTCATGCCAACTAGTTTTGGTGCCAGAGGTAGTGACAGAAATATGCTGCCTTTGGAGATTCAAGAGTATTTAATAATCCTCCCCCTCCCATCATTATTTTCTGTTATTGGTCCCTCTTCTCTCTTCCTTGTTATCATTAAGCAAATAGGCAAGTGTGCAGACTCAGTATATAAAACTTTAAAAACCCAACATGTCCATAAAGAACTGGTTGTCTGACTGAAAGGAAAAAACAAAAAAGAAATTTAAGGAGGCAACAGAACTCCAAGAGACAACTTTGACTCAAATTGTGTCATGTTGAGGTGCAGTATAAGATTCTACATTGTACATCACAGTAAGTTCTGACTTCAGTGAAAATTTGAATGTATTTTTACATGTGTTTGATTTCTTTCACCACATGTGTTTTAGAAGAGGTGAGATTAAAAACAATAACAAAACAACAAAAAACAACAAACCCTGAAGAGTTTGAAAGGGGAAAAAAAGCTTCTGAAATTTGTCTTCTTCAAGAAATGTAAAAAAAAAAACACAACTTTTTTTTTTCCCTAGATAGCTATATAAACTTCTATCCCTCTTCTAGTCATCTTCTTATAGACATCAGAGAGAAATGGGCACATCTATGATGCAATTGTACAGCAGATATCTAAAGTAGACCTGACAACAGATTTGGAGGTATAGTGCTCATTAACTTACTTAATGTTGGTGGATTTGAACAATATTTGTCACTTCCATTCTCCATATTTGACCTAGAAATTATTTTTTAAATAAAATATCCAGGTATATTTTATATCCTGTTAGCTATTTGGCAGGCTGTCATCCAGAGTAGGATGCACACTGGAGTTAAATTACCCGTGCATGTTTTGTATTCAGATTATCCTTCCTGGAAGTCATAAATCAATGCAGAACAGTAAAACAACATATCACTTCTTGCAGAAGTGAATGAGCTGTTCCTTGCTGGGAAAGAACAGAGCATCTAGCTAGATGTGGATATGTGATATAAACTGCACTTGCTACCAAGAGCTTCTGCTTTTATCAAGATGATTTGATGATTCATAATATGAGAGGGTGGAATTTTAGGATAAACATCCACTGTTTTATCGTTAGCAAAAACTACTCCAGTAGCAGAATATTACTTTTATAATTAAATCCCACAAATGCACATCCCACTCCCTAGGACAGAGTAAATGCATATTAACTATATATAATAGATGTTTAGCTAGCCCTGTCTTGGAGCCTCTAGAAAGGGGGATCCCACAGTCTTCCTAAATAACTGTTCCAGTGTTTAACCATCCATACAATAAAGTCTTCTCCTTAACAGAAAACTTAAAACTCTTTTGCTGATGTTTAATCCCATTATTGATTGTTCCATCTTCAGAGGACATAAGTATATGCCTTCACATTTGTCAGCACCCTGTTCCATATTTATTCAACAGAAAAGAGACATAGCATGTCTACTGAAAACACTCTGTGACTGTTATCTAACTGATCTGTTTGGAAAGCAGTAGGACTGCTATGTGCATCTGTGGATGATGCAAGGAGTCGATGAAATCCCGTGCTGTTTGGAGCATTCCATGTCTTGTTACCATCTCACTCAACAGAATTTTTACAGTTTTAATTTAAAAGATTTGATCTCATGCATTATCTAATTCAACCATTACCCTCAAACCACTGCATGTTCAAATATTCTACACATGGAGCTATGTCGAGGGGAGGGTGGAAAGGAACAGAAAGGAGAAAGCTGAGAACACAACAGTGTGGTTCCCCATTCATTTCATTCTAGATAGCACTGAAAATATTGCCTTATTGAAAATTTTCTTTGGGTCACTAGAGTGACTCAGTAGTTTTGATGCACCAATCTGTTTTCCATCACTTTTAGACAGTGCTGCTCCACTAATGCACTAGACAAAAGAATTGCCACAGAACAGAGGATCATGACAAATGGTTTTTGAAACACGTCTAGCTAAATAGAAAAATAAAGAGATATTTAAGACAGCACTAAATAAAATGGAAACATTTAAAAATAATCCCCCTCCCCCCTCCAAACTAATTGCGACCATTTGTTTCATAGGATTAAATCCTTGTAGAACATTTTATCCAACTATTTGGATTAGGATGTGAACTTTACAAATTACTACTTTTTTGTTTTATTTGGCACCAGCTGTGTGCATGCTTCTGAAACATCACCAGTCATGCTGAGCATTTAGTAGGAATGTTGCAATAGCAATTTAGATGTTAAAGGGCATTGAGATTTTTAAGGGCTTGTTATCATGGCCAGCTGTAGCTAACAGCTTGTAAGAGATCAGGAAGAGGTATGTGATTTTTCCAAGTAGCAAGAGCAGCCTGTGTTTACCACAATTTCTTTTCTGCCACAGAATGTGAGGTGCTGGATATGGAAATAGATGTTTTCCCAGGAGCAGTATTAATAAATGTTGTTATAACTGTGCTGTCTGTACTTTAAAGTGTTTCAGGATGTCTAAAATGTGTACCTGGATACAATATCACCTCCAACGTGCAATTTTGGACTGATGAGAGTTGTTACATGGAAAGTTCTGGACAAGTAATATATTTTTTATGTGTCTGGTTTGGGCATTCAAACTAGGAAACATTTGTTACAGCATCCTTTCAGCATTTCCCTATTTAATTCTCATTAACCAGAGCCATGTTGATGGGCCATGATATAAGATTACCATTAATTACTAGATAAGAGAAGGAAAAATTCCATGAAAGATGCTGGTTCCACAAGCTCTTCCTACAGGACCTGTAGCTTCTGCTGCTGCTAACTCTAGCTCTAAGATAAACTAGCCTGTTGAATCATGGAATCATTCAGGATAAATGAGTATTATTTGAAGGCAACTTTCAGATAGTGACTTTAAGTAAATTATATTTGCCAACTATTATTTGCACACAAAAGCATGAGTTTCCTGATTACTTAGAAGCCTTGGAAAGATATATGCATATTGTTCTTTTGGATGTGGAGAAAATAAAATTAAGATATAGAGTGCTCTCAGATTCATCTTTTGATGAGTTTCTTGGTTAGAAAGAGATTTGTTCAGTACTCAGTAAACACCTCATCAGATTAGTTTTCTAAGAATTTTCATTTTCTTTTTAAAGCTTTTTAAGTAGATGCACTGTGATATAAATACCTGCATAAGTGCATGCAAGATTAAAGTAAAAATAAACAAGTTATATAGCAGATACAGACATACCAGGACATCATTAAAAAGTTGAAATCATTAGCACCACGCAATTAGCTTTTTTGTCTTCTAATTATGACTTGCAGCTAAAGGTAAACTACAAATCAATTATTCATGTATGCAATAATGTGGCTTGTCCCCCTTTATGTCCTTCCTCAGGTAAATATGGTTTAACCATCTTATTTGTACACACCTTTCCACCTGGGTTTGTTTCCTATAGATATTCTATATTCCTGTAGATATACTTACTCCTGAGGTCCCAAACTACCTCTCTTTGGCTGCCTCAAATGCAAAAAAATAAAAGTTAACCAAACATCTGGATGCCTGCTTGATATCGAATAGAAGACACAGAAATTCATGTTGTAGAGATTTCAGTTTTAATTCCTTAGGACCTCAAACCTACTCCACCTAAACTAGCAAGAATTTCTCCTTTTTCTTCAGGGAAAGTTGGTTAAGGTCTCCTTTATTGCCTTTTATTTCCTAAAGATACTTTGAAAAGGATAGTTTGAAAAGTCTTCTTCTGGTACTGACAATATAATATCTGCTTTCTTATGTTCAGAAGTCATACTGCTAATCTGTCTGACAGCACACAAAATGAAAAAGGAGGGGCTGCAACATAGAATTTTCCTTCATGCTGGGGTGAAGTTTCAGTGACAGTGTTCCACACAAAGAATTCAACTCTCAACTTTGAAACTCATTGCCAGCTGACTGATATTAAAATAATTTACTTTTTTTATTATTTTATTCTTTTACCTCAGAAACTTAATCCTGACAAATGTTAATGCCAAACCTATGGCATCAGCATGACCTGGCATCTACCCAACCTCTGCACCTGCACAATTAAAGCCAAGCTTTCCTCAACACTTCTTCCCCAGCAGCTTGTTTTGGTTTGTGTTTGCTGCTGTTTTCTAATGTTTTCTCCACCTTTTTATTTTTTTAAAACACCAAATGCTTATGGCAGGCATAATGTTTGGGAGAGTTTCTCACAGCTAATCATATACACCCCTTGAGAAGGGTTCCAAGGCTGGCCCACACCTGAAGCCAGAGTCAGGGAGTTCCAGCAAAGATACCTGCAAAGACCCACAGCCACCTGGCTCACCTGAAGGGCAGCAGGAGAGGATGCTCCAGGAATGCAGAGCCAGCAGCTGCCTTCTGCTCAGCCCCCTCTGCCACTCCCCACTGCACCTATAAAAGCAGAGCTATCATCACTAACGAGATCAGCCAGCTTTGACTATTTCCCTCCCCTTTCTCTTGCTTTTCCTATTGCAAATGGTCCTGAGTGTTCCTGACTGATAGGCACAGCCAGGTGTGTTTACACACAAGTTATTTGTGTGAGTGCTTGTGACCTGTCAATACCCAGAAAGTGTCAGCTCATTATCAGAAGGAAAAAAAACTAACCAATCAACCAACAACTTTGAAGGTGGAGACCAAGAATTAGGTAGTTATTTTAATAACTATAATTAAATTGAATTAATTAAAGCTAATAAGGAGACCTTATAACCACCTTCCAGCTTGTTCCATCTCAAGTGTTTTGCATATTTCAGGAGGATGAAATGAAATATTTGTAAGGAACAGCCATGATTTTAAAAAATTCTATGGAAGTATCTGAAAAATGAGAGAAAAATCAACCAATTGTTTTGAAAGGATGGGTACAAAAGTTCTAACCTTCTTGTTTGTTTGTTTGTTTTTCCACTGAAACAATCTGACAACTTTAACACATATTGACTGCTCAGTACACCCACATATGAACTGTCATGATGTCTTTATATGACATTGTTGGTATATTTTTGCAATTAAAAAAAGTATTTTCTGTCAATGCTGTTGCTGATGTTTGCAGTATAATAAAGCTTATCTCTTGTCATGTTGCTCAGTTTAAATTCAAATATGTGTGATGTCCCCCCTGCTGAGGCAAAGCTGGAAAAATACTGGACTCAGTTTACTGGAATTTTACATTTGTGGAGCTGCATGGATAAGATGTTTCATTACACACTAAGTATAGACAGCTAACGGTCAATAGTGTTAATATACAATTGCAATATTATTATATTAATAATATTAATATTATTGCAATATACAACAGCTTTTGGGAGGGCGTTTCTGACTCTGTCATTTCTAAATTTGCATTTCATAGAAAAAAAAAAAAAAGAAAAATGCAAGTTCTATTTCTTCCCATTCTGTTGCTTAAAAGCATATGCAGGAGTTTGGATGAGACTGAGCCACGTGGGGATGAGCGTGTGAAGTGTGCTGAGACCTGGCCATATGACAATGGACAGGGAGGGTATCACTGCTCCTTTCACAGGATCTCTCTGCCTGGTAGCTCTTCCTACATGATGTGGATGCCAACAAGGAACAGCTCATACACTGGATGTGCACACCATGGCCACTTCTGGACCCACCTGTGCACCTTCTCCCCTGCGTTTTCCTATGTAAAGCTTCTTATTTATTCTATATTCTTCATATTTTAGTATCTATTTTCCTGTAAAATAGTAGATAATATATAATGATGAAATACTGAATGTTGCTAATGCTGTAGTGGAGCAGGAAATTAATTAGAATGGGGACCCTGAAGGTTTATTAGTTTAGTGGTCTGTATTTTTAACACTATGCAAATGCTAAGTGTAATTGCTTTTTACTATTGATTTGCTTGATTTATAGATTTAAGGCCTAAAGTTCAACACTGATCATCACGAATGACCTTTTTCATTATACAGGCTACCAAATATAATCCAGTAATTCTTTAAGGAGCCCAGTAGGTTCTTAGTGCAGTAATTATTATTAAAAAAAAAAAAAATCAGATGCCATTTGGTGACTACATCTGATTTCTCAAAGCCATAACAACCCTTACAAGCCTTTGTTTTCCTGAGGATACCCTTCAGCAAAAATTTACTTCTGTGCTTTAGCATTTTAACATCTAATTATAATTTTAATTAAACAATGAAGATATTTCAATAATAGATTATTCGTTAAAATATGAATCAGCAGGAAATCTATGGTATTATGGCAACCTAAAGTGGGCTATTCTGAAACTGGGTCATTTTTTTATTTAAGAGTTAAGTCTTAATTACTGCTTTATTGTATATAATACATATATTATAAAATATCCAAAGCAAATAAAGGACCATTGCATATATCCAAGTACTTGATGTAAGAACACTACAAGATTCTGCAGTCAGCTCCCTCTGGGGCTGCTAATTGTATCCAAACTATCTTAAATATGAGTCAGACATGGTCTTTTATTTGGATTTGTGGGATTTTTTTATCTTGTTGTTGTTGGGGTTTTGGGGGGAAGGGGGCTGTGTTTTTTTCTTTCTTTTTTTTTTTTTTTTTTCTTTCTTTTTTTCATTTGTTTTTGTGGGGTTGGTTTGTTTGGGGGGTTGGTTTTGGGTGTTTGTTAGGGATGTGATTCTCCCCCTGGGGAGGTCTCACCTGGAGCACTGGGGGCAGTTCTGGGCCCTGCACTTCCAGGACATTGAGATGCTGGAGGGTCCAGAGGAGAGAGACAAGACTGGGGAAGGGGGAAAGTCTGCTGAGTTATGACTAGTTTTGCTATCAAATGGAGTTGTTGAGTGAACATCTGCTGCCACCCATAGGCAGCCCCAAAAAAGTCTCCTTGCTCTCTCTGCTTCTCATCTGAAAGTCTGTTCCCCTGTTCCCTCAGAACTCCCATCACTCCTCGGAAATAACTACAGAAGATGGCATTAAAATAAATATAAGCAAGGTGCGAATGAGCTAATTTCACTATTTTAGTTAAAGGCAGCTCACTGAAAATATCTCATTGCTTGTGAATATGGTATTATTATTTCTGCTTTTCCTCGTTCTGGCTATAAAAGGAAAAGAGTGCAGGGTGGGGTTTTTTCCCCTGTTCTTTGGTGCATTGCTAAAAATCACTCGCAGTTAAATATAATTTTACTTTTTTTTTTTTTTTCTTTCAATAATTTATCTCAAGCTTAGCCAGAAGAAAAGAAGGCTCTGGGGAGACCATGCTGAATCCTTACAGTATTTAAATGGGGCTTAAAAGGCCTGTAGTAACAGAACAAGGGTTAACAGATTTAAAATAAAAGAGGGTAGATTTAGACTGGATATAAAGACATTCTTTTCTATGTGGGTGTTGAGACACTGGAACAGGTTGCCCAGAGAAGATGTGAATGCACCATCACTGGAAATGTTCAACATTGGGTTGGATGGGGCTCTGAGCAACCTGACTGAGTTCAAGATGCCCCTGTCCATGGAGGGTGGGACTAATGATCTTTAAAAATCCCTTCCAGCACAAATCATTCTATGATATGTTAACTAAAGGTTAATTACTGGGTTTTGATAACCTACATTTTGTGCATTACATGAATCTATGTAATATGACTAATAACACTGGCAATAATCAAGTTAGCTGCAGAAGAGCACCAGCTGATGAGTTGGGCTGAAGGAAGGAGGAAAATTGCATTCCACTGAGCATCCTGACTTACTGACATTGCAGCCTTAATGGCTGCACACTGGAAAGAGTAAAAGGTAACATGCTTTGCGTTTTTTCTGGGGGAAAAAAAATCAAATTCATATCAGCAAAAAATCATTTCCAATCAAGAAATAGCATATATACTGAAAATTTCAGATGCTCAGCCAGGAAAAGAGACAGCTTTGTTAATATCATTGCTACTAGCACTGGTGCATTGCTACATTTCAACATATGGCTCCTGCAAAACAGAAAAACTATTGATAACTTGACAAAAGTGTTGTGTCTCAGCCTCTTCACAGCAGGGAAATGGAAAAATCAAGCCTGTTGTAATTAGTATGGAGTGTTCCCACTGTAGCTTCCTTTTTGCCCCATTTTTAAAAAAAAAAAAAGGTGAAGAGGGAAATCACATTTAACATTTCTTTTAAATCATCCACTCAAATGGTGGCCAGCTTTCAGTTTTTAATCTCCACTTTAACAAAGAGCAGTTGGGCAGCTATTGATGGTGAAACACAGCAGTCGACTACCTTGTAAATTAGAAGCTGTGGTAGTAAAAATGGATTTGTATATCACCGGGAGTAGAGAGAGTGTCTGCCTTGTAAATTTAATTAAACAGCAGGTGCAAAATCAGGTCATATGGCTTTGATGTGCCCCATGTGAGGATGACAACTAGACAATGATTCTTATATGAAGAAATTTGCATACATTTGCATTAGACTGCATGGAACATTGTAGCTTCCACCTTCTTTCTGTGTTTCATTATGGGGAAGTTGAAGATTTGAATGGACGGTTCCTACTTAGTTTCTACAACTAAAGACAATAAATGCTTTTGTTCTGTCATGGTGGGGAACATATGGGTTATGATGCTGTTATGTACCATTTTATAGACTATACTTACATGATAATCAAACATTTGGAAATGCAGCTGAGATACTTGTAAATGACAGGAGAAGCAAAACTGGAAGCAGAGGGGAATGCAGAGGAAGAATGGAAACCACCTCTGTGTTTTAATCTTTCCTTGATGATCATTTGTTTACTGAAGCATTAATGCAAATCTCCATTCTGGTCTTTGTCCAGGGGGTGTCACAAACAATTCTCCTTGCTTTTGTAGTTAATACAGTAAACAATGACATTAGGTAGGTTGGAAGTGGTTTTGAATCTGGCAATTAGCTCCTCATAATGATTATTAGTTATATAAAAAAAATGCATTATCATACCTCACTTGCCAAAGTTGAGTATAAATGCATAGGTTATAATTATATTCCTTAAGCTATTGGTTTAATGGGAAAACCAACTGTATAGATCCCCAGATCTTTACTGTTCAAAATGTTAATGAACAGTTGGTTTCATTTTTGACAGTTTGTGAGATTCTGAATCCCAGCACTGTTTTTGCTGACCATGCTAGATATATAAGTTTTAGAGCCTATTAAAACACAACTGGGAAGGCAAAATGAATTGCTGTGAGAGAAGATGAGGTTAAAAAAATGGCTGAACTTTACTCATTAGGTTTTACCTAAACCTAAATCAGCAAAGACAGAAACCTGCCAAGAAAATGATGCTCAGGGAAGCTATGAGCAACAGCCTGTCTGTGCTTCTGAAGACTGATCTGCAAGGCAGCATAAAACCAATTTAGAAGGTTGCAGTGGCTCTTATCTTGGGTGTTGTTGCCCCTGTAAACTGCTCTATCTAGCAGCTATTAAGTTATGGTAGCAAAGTTCCAACGATTAGCACAGGACTAAGTGCATCAACCAGCCCAGAGTTGAGCTCACTTGAACTAGACACAGAGATCAGCCCTAACTAGGCAGCAGCAGGTCCCTGTGGCAAAGCTCTAAGGAAGGCAGTGGAAAGCTGGGCCAGGTGAGCAGCCCCATGTATGTGTTTACTCAGGTGACCTTGAGTCAGTGGCTTTATTGCCCCTTAGTTTATGAGACAGCCTTTAAAGAAATACCAGGTTCTATCAGGAGGAATCACCTTTAAACATTCATGATGTTGACTTTCACATACATTTCCTGAGGCAGACTTAAGCCTTCAGCATTTTAAGTGCATTTTACACTAGGGTTAAATAGTTGGTGGGCAAAGAACAAAACCAACATGAGAAAGCTCCTGGTCACAAAGCTCCAAAGACAGTGAGCTTTTGATTTGTTGGCTTTTTGTTTGTGGGAATCTCACACTGCAGAACTCTTTCAGGGGGATGCATGAGGGTATTTCTCACTTCAGACGTTTGATTTGGTCTCTGCTGGAGTTATTTACTGCTTCTGTTAAAATACAATCCTCCACATCACTCAGCACAGCTGGGGTTGGTAAGGAAGAGGTGGAAAAGAATAAAGGAACAGAAGGAATGGAGATGAGAATGTAGGGAAAAGTCAGGAGAAAGCTGAAAGAAGCCTCCTAGACAGATTCTTTGCCAACATAAAATACTTGTATGATATCAGTAGCAGATCTGCTTCAGGAGGTTTCTTTCTGTGCTACCTGCAGCCTCCTCACTGATGTCTTCCATTCCTTCAGTTGTGCTGAATGCTAAATCAGCTGTTGGTGTTCACCCTGATTAAGGATGGAAGCTTTCAAAAGGTTCTGGCAGAAATGCTCTGATTTTTGTGATCATTCTCCCCAAATCATTCATCACTATTACCTGCTCTGCCTATGAGACACTGCATGTGCTCTCCCAGCTAAGTACCTGAGATCACCTAAACCTGGGCACTGAAGCTTTAAATGCTTTAAAACAAGCATTAAATGAATCAACTCATTTGTTCTATCATATTTTAATTTGGTGGGTTTGTTTGTTTTTGTGTTGTCATTTGTTTTGGGTTTTTTTTAATAACATGAAATGGTGCCCAGGGAAGCTAACATCAGAAGTAACACAATTAATTATGACATCAATAAACAATTCAGCAGTTCTGAGAAATTATTCAAATTACCTTTACAGCTAAACTGCAAGCAATGTATATTAAGCACTTGTAAGAACAATTTTTTAAATGGTTAACATGCCAAATCAACTCAAACACACTGAGTACTCATATTAATTGCACAGAAAGGTTATTCCCATGGCCCACAGAGGAAAAAAAAAAACCAAAGCAGAGAATAAAAGCAAAAGCAGCCAAGCACAGTAAGGAAGACAGTAGTAAAATTAAGAGGACTGCATGGTATATTATACAGAAACATTTCCCCAGTGGATTCAGTCTGAATGGTCACTCCTGGTGGCTCCAGAACACAATTCCTGGCAGTTTGTCTAGAACAGGGTGATCTCAGACCATGCCTGCACAGATATAATTAATAATATAATTAACTTTGCTAAAACTGGTCAACTGGTAAAGTCACCACTCCAGGGCTTTGCTTTAGTTTTTCACAGCTTCCTTTTGTTCTTCATAATTGATATGCTTTTCTTCCAAGGTTATTCATACAGAAATACATCCCTTTTCACTCCCATGTCAACCAGAGGAAACATCAGATGGGCGCAACTTACTGTTATTAATTTGCACTGCATTGTGAAAAATATAACAAACCAGCCCAAACTATTTCCAGTTTTGGTACAGGAAAGAAGAAGTAGAATGAAGGAAATTATCTCTGTTTTACAAAATGACATACTGAAATCAACTTGGTTCAGGAATCATCGAGCTAGTCTCTTGATTACAAGGATAGCTGGGAAAGAAAAGGTATTTTCCCATATCAGAATAGTTTCCAAGATCTAGACTTCTAGAATCTGATGAAACTGAGTCCTTTCCAAGTGAAAAAAGTCTTGCTTTCACCTGGGAATAGTTCAACATTTTAGTTGGTATCTAGTAAGTAAGAGATTGGGGCAGGCCCTTATATTTAATGAAAGTGAGGATATTAAAAAAATATTAAAAAAAACCTATTAGAAGACAGTTGAAATATTGTGGCCTTGCTACACACCTTAGAAATGGCATTGTGATACATTATTGCTGTAATACCTCCACTTTAGTTGCTCATAACTAAGGCACAAATGATGAGAGGTTGATCATTCTAATGCCAACATAATATCTCTCCTTTTTAAATAAGAAAAACTCATACACGAGAGGTGAGCTTCACTGCCAAATTCAAATAGGACAACCAAGCCTAGTGCTTTTCCTATTTCATGTGGAATAAACATGTGTAAATACTTTATTAAAATGAAAAAAAAAAGAAAGTAAAAGCTATTCCCTACTGATTGATTTTTCAAAAGCTCCCTAGACTGATTCGGCTACAGATGTTTGCAAAATGATTGGATGTAAAGTGGGCTTAATTCATAAAAGCAATAAAATGTTGGTTATTGACTGAACAGATGAACTAGCTGAGGGGACATAATTTGGAGTGTTCTTATTAGAAATGCTTTAAAGAAATGTAATGATAGTGCAGAAAAAAAAAAAGCCTTATTAGATGTGGTAGAATAAATTTACTGAAAGACATTTCAGAAGATTTGCAACACTGAGAAAATTAATTCCTGAATTTTCTTATTGTACAGTTATGCATCCAAATAAACTTGTGGCTTTTCAGAATATCCATGTTATTCACGGTTAAAAATAAAATGATTTAAACCTACATTTAAGAAATGTTATGATGAACACAAAAGAAAGAAGTGATGGTAACAAAAAATCTTTCCTGTCTTGCCAAAGTAACAATCAAGTACTGGTCTCTACTGTGCATTTTCAAGACTCTAAAACATCAGGCATAGTAAAAAAAATAGTTTCTGGTGACTCAGATCATCAGTTTCAAAAAAGAATAAAAAATTCATTGCAAAAATCCCTACCAGACTCCTTTCTTGATAATCCAGATATTTAACCCCATGCCCAGTAAGGATGTGTGAAGACAGAATTAGAATCATGTTGCCCCAGGACCTCAGTGATTTCTCTTGTCATGAATCTCATTGGCTGGGTGAGATACCTGAGGCCTCAGTGCTCTACAATTTATGGAAGATAATCAAATATAATTTTAGGTAGTTCCAGTGTTCATCTCAAAATATTTATGTTCTTAACTCTCTACCTTACTTACACTCCATTTTTCACTTCTTAAACTCTTGCCGTGGTAATTCTGGGCATTAGTCTTAATCTGGGATTTAAAGACTGTTTAGAACAAGATCATAATCTAAAATTTATGTTGGTGAGATTTCTTTTTGGAAACTTCCAAAATCCCTTATCTCTCTCCATGGGGAATTCAAGGTCTTATATGAGAACTATTTCAGCAAGTGCCTGGAATTTAAGCTTAGATTAGGTACCTAAATGAGCAGATTGCATCTGTATTCCCCAGGCCTTTCTCCAAACATGTGTTTGCAGATGTGTTAACTACAATGGATATAACTTTCCTCTTCTGCTGGGCTGAAGTTTCCCCTTGGGGTGACTCACAAACATTATTCCTGTTGACAGCAGGGTGCTATGCATAACATTGCTGGGCAGGATGGAAGTGAAATGTTCAGTGTGAACATCTACTTTTCTCCTGGCATGACTTCCAGCAAAAAGCACAGGGCTGTGAAAAGAACTTCCAGTCATGCTTTCATCAGTTGCACAATGGTGGAGGACCCATGTGGAAAGCTGGAGGCCAAATGACACAGTTTCAAGATTCATTTGGGTGCCAGTGCTTCAATTGTTATATGTATGACTGTGATCTGTAATTCCCTGTATTATATACTCAGTCAGGATCAAAAACTGCAGCCAGAGTTAGATGCTGCAAACTGTTGAACTCTGTAGATGGTTCATTCAACCAGAAAGGATCTGCACCAGTAAGATCAACTGAGGCAAGGATTTCTATTTTAATGAGTAATTGCCAAGCAATGGAATTTTTATTCTTAACGTTGTTTGTTTCCAGTTTTCTACTTGAATACTCTTTATAATGTGATCCTAAAGCTGAGAAGGGATGGGGGAAAGGATAATTTATAGACAAGAAAACCTGGAGACAGTAACTACAGTAGGATGGTTGAAACTTGATTTCTGCACCCTTTCTTCACCATATATATATACACTTCTTTCCCAGTGGTAAAAAACCCTTGTCTGTTTTGGAAATTCATTACAGCCTGTGAGGTAACAACCTGTGATAACCTACCTCCCTGGTATTGCCAAGAGTTCAAGAGATTGAACTTGGCAATCTTGAATTGGAGAGCCTTTGTGGTTCAATTGTATTTTGCCTCACCTCTATGATGCAGTGCTGAAGAGGTTAAAGAAAAGTTGCCCTTCTTTCAAAATTGTGTTAATTAAAAATGCAAAACCCAAAGAAATCACAGCTGGATAAATAAAAACAGCCCAGATGGTACAGCAACAAACTTCTGGCAGGTCTTGAAGCAGACAGTATTCCTGCATATTTTATTTCCTAGCACAGGCTATCACCAGACCACACCAGTGATGACTTGGGCAATGCAGCAGAATGCAGGGCACTCAAGCTGTCCTGGGGCTAAAATATCCCTAAAAGGCAGCACAGTTCTCAAAAACACCTACCTGCATACCTGATGTTCACTCATCACACAAAGTGAGTCCCCAGATTCCTACCTGTGAGTCAGCTGGATGTCTCTACCCTGAGAACAAATTCCTTTTGGTGGTGCTCTTTTAAGTGTGCATATAGGCAGAGTTCAACCTTTCCATTTGTGCATGTGTTAGCAAATCCAGTGATATCTTGCCATGTATTTGTCAGCTTGATCTGAAATGCACTCGACCAGGGAATTCAGACCTAGTTTGATGAGCTTTAGATCATGATCACATGTACAAAAATCCAGTAAATTCCAAATAAGTTTGCTTTAACTTTTGAAAAGGCATTGGGTGAAAATAGTCCTTCCCAGAAGTGTCTGGCTAACCCCTCACAAGCTATAGAGTGACCTTGTCTATGTACAGGACATGAGCAATGGGGAGGGGTCGTTACAGTTGTTGATTGCCTTGGGCTGCCAGGTTCATGAAACTCTAAACATCCACAATCTGAGAATGTCTGGACAACAGACATGTTCTTTTGGGAGAAAAAGAAGTCATTGTCTGGGGAAACATGGGCATAAGGTGACCAAGCCCAGCCTCAGGGCAGTAGAAATAATGTTTATAGTTATTTTACACAATGTATATTGATAAGAGACTTTCTCATTCATTTGTTAGCCTTAAGAAATCATTCAACTTCATCCAAATTGGTTTTCTTGCTCACTGGTAAAAATACAAGTATCAAAGGGAGTGGAGTAGGTGCTCCATCTGAGAATTAAATGATTGGGACAGACAAAGAGTATAGCAGAGGCATGAGAGTGATGCAGTTATTGACTGACAAAGTTAAAATAGAAAATATACAGGGATATCAATTAAAAATAAATGCAACCCTAGTCACCACTCATCTTCTGAGTGCTCTACAATGGGGGCTTGCTTTTATCTTTTCAATGGGTTTCACACTCAGGACACATGGCAAAACCAGCACTACACCATGCTACCATGCTCATGATATGCCATATAAACGATGCAAAAAGTGTGGGAAATATATGTAATTAGAGTTAGTTTGTTGTTCTTTTGTTTCAGCTTTGGGCTAGGCTGTGTTCTCAGACCAGTTCTACTTCAGTGTATGGTTGTGTCTTGGAGTCCCCTGCAAGGGGTCTCCACAGCTGGCAAGGGTTTCTCTGCAGGCTTGCAGGATTACACTCCTGTAATGGGGAACAGAGTGACATGGACCTGAGGCTATTTGTCTAGCCTTTGTGCAGTCCTTCACAGCCTTCATTTGCATTTGGCATTATGATGGAAATCAGACCCTTTTATTGCCATATAAACTATAAACATATGGCTATATCCACCCCAGAAACTCTAATTGAGCTGTATGAGAGGCAGCAAACAATAGATGGCTCTCGGTCATTGGGCACAATGGATATTTAGGTTTGATAATTAAAAAAAGTCATTGGTGAAGGGGAAAAAATCCTGAAGGCAACATGGCTATTGCAGCCATGAACTTCGTTATTGCTACAGCAGAAACTAAAGGCATCCATTTTGTCTAGTAACTCTGAGATGGCCTTGTTCCAAAGATGGTCTCCTGAGTGATTTGGATTAGACTTTGACTTCATGGTTAGATTTTCATGCAATGAAAGTTGTTGGTTTTTTCTTTCTTTTTGTAATAATACGTGTGCTGCTCCGGCAGATGTTTTATTTTCACAATTTTTACTTTTTTTTTTTTTCAAAATCAACACTACTGAGTGATACTGAAATGCTTTGATGGTGTAATCCTTACTGAAAAAACCTTCTGGCACATTGGATAAAGACTTGTGATATGCATGCTGCTGTGTCACAATAGATACACCACTGCTCAACCTCCTGCTCAGGTTCAACCCCCTTATACTTTTCTTACCTCCTCTCCTGAGCCTCCCATATGGCTTTGGGGAGCTGCTGAGCTTCATAGGCTGACTCCCACCTCCTGTGGGGAAAATGCAGCAGATTGAAGATCCTACATGCATACACTGACCCCCCCCCCAAAAGCAGGAGCAGAGACAAACCTGCATTTCAATAGAAAGAAAAAGTATCTGGCAAGAACATGACAGACATTTCTTCCTTCAATAGATCTCCTCCCGCTTCCTTTCCACCCACCCTTATTTCTTTGGTTTCTTGTCCCTGGATCATTTCCTGCTCCAGGTGGTGTTTCCTTCTATGCAGAGAATTTGAAGACTGGAGTGCCAGCACCCTCTCTCCCTCAAGTAATAGCTTGCTCAATGTGCAAACATCTGTGTTACTGCTTGTATAGTTAATAGCTCGAGTGAAATTTCCATTCTCTGGCAGATAGTGTGGGTGGGACTGAACACTCACCCCCAACAGGGAATATTTGCTCTACCTGGATCCAGTGGGGATAGCAGCCTCAGTGTGAGGCAGGTGACATGTGCTATATTATGTGCTTTAACTAGACATGTTGATTTCAGTGGCAGTGATGACAACTTCTCCAATGTGAGTGAGGATGGGTGAAGAAACAGGGGCAGTGGTCTCAGCAAGACAAACCTGGTCCTGAGCTCCTGAGACAGGAGCAGGGGAGAAGGGCTGTTGTTACCTGCACAAAAAAGCTGCTAGTCAGTTGACACTGCTCTTAGATTTTTCTGTCACTTGCTCAATTTGTGGTGTTCAAGCTTTCCTTGGCAAGGGACAGGAATGAATTGTTGATGCACATTTTGTTAACCACCGTTTATTCTGCCAAGGTGAGATGTTCCCAAGATTCTTTTACTGGAACCTTTAAGAAGTTCTATTTGAAATCAATGGATTGATAAACTCACCTGCAAGGGTAAGGGATGAATTAGGTAACCCAGCTCAGTGCAAGTTTTCTCCATAATTCTTTACTACTGAATTCTTTATGTGTCTTTCATGTAAAATGAAGTATTTTTCCAAGACTTTATTTACTAAGCCTGAGTCTCTATTCAAAGCCAGAATGTAAAGTTTCACAGAGCAGTATACATTATCTTAAAATATCTGAAAATGTGTAATTGTAGTCAGCATCAGACTGAATTTTTGCAAGCAGTAGATTAAAGTAATTTTCACAGGAAAACACTTGATGTATAAGTGCTTAAAATTGTTCTACAAAATGTACAAACAGCATGAACACAGCACAATAATGCATCTTCAGATTAAATGCACAGTTGATTTGTACAATTATCTCTTTAGCTCAAGAAATTAAGTGCAAAATTAAATTGTTCAAGTTCAGAAGCTTTGTTCATCAAATGCAGCACCAGCACCACAGTGACAACAGTTAATTGTATGTTATATTTCACAAACATCAGACAATTTAGTATTGGATTCTCTCTCACATTTCTATGCACTCTTTTCTCCTGGAATTTCCATAAGTTAGTGTGTTTTCCCACTTAAGAAAATCTGTAGTTGCTGCAAAATTTCACATGTCATTGCTTGCAAGAATTCAGAACTGATTGTGGGTTTTTTTCCCATTATTTGTCTAGTTTATCCAGATGTACTCTACAGGTAAATATTATTGATTATCACAGATCTGTGAGTGTCTATAAATCATAGCCTAATTCTCACCCTGACTTAACACACCATGTAGCCTCTTTAATACACTGAAACTGCAGGAGAGAAGGATAGTTTATGGACTGGCTCCTTTTTGTCAGCCCTCTGACATTTTAATTTCAGCCTTGAAATGAAAATACCTACTTGGAATGGTACAGCATCATCTCATAGCAGATTTGGTCCATTAACACCTAAAGTTTCTACTTTTTCTGGTTTTCACCACAATTTAGTTTTTCCTTATGTCAATTAAAAAAAAAAAAAAGGTTTTAAAACCTTTATGAATGGTTAAACCCAAACTGAAGCAAAAGCTGGTTTTGCCTTGAAGTCTGAAAAGCTGTCAGTCCAGTTGCTTCTGTTAGGAGAGGCTATTGACATCAAGAGGCTATTGTACAGGCACAAGAAGCCACAGAGCAGAGTCCCACAGAGGGCCAGGACTTACCATGTAGTTTCTCAGCCACAGTCAGATCCAGGGTCAAATCTCAGTTCCATGCCTGCCAAATCATTAAGATACAATATTTTATTATCCTTAATACAATCTTTGCCATCACTGGCAAATAGTCATGATTAAAAGTGCATCCATCTGGCTCTTATTAAGATGAATTATCACATTAATCTGTTACACCGCCTATATTTGAAATCACTTCTTTGTTTTGGGTGAGTCACCCTCTGTTTAACAAAATGGACAAGGGACATAAAAGTGGTTTGGTAAGCAGGGATGGGAATCATCCTATGGAAAAGCTGTCTAGGAGAGCTTTTAGTGCATGTAGAGATAAGCCCATGAGTCCCACAGCAAGGATTTGTGCTGAGACTGGAGGATAAGAAGGACACAGCTTGAGCAAACACTTCATTAGCCATGAATAATGAATGAAGGAACTGGACAGAACTGAGTGCACTGCTTAGAAGGAAAAAAAAAAAAGATGAACTGAGCTGTCAATAGCTTGTGATGGATGCAAAGAGCAAAATAGTTTGCAGAAGTGCAAGAGGTACCTGAAATTAGGTATTTCCCCTGCTAACCAGCAAGTTAGACACCTTTCTTCTCCAAACTTACAAGCAATCACATGTACTGCTCTTCAGGATGAAGGGAATAGGATGGAGTAGATGATTAATTATTGGGTTTCAGTGACTTTCCCAGAGATCTTAATATTAAAAACCAAACCAACCAGAAAACTTGTAAGGGTAAGATCAGTGTGATGATTCCACAGTGAAATTCTCAATAACTTTAGAGTTCTAGTAGAGCCAAAAAATTGTGCAGGCTTTTTATCACTGGCTACAATAAGTAATCTCTCCTAGATCCTGTTTGAATATGTTGGACATGTTTCCCCTTGACCTTGTCAGAGGCATACTCACCAGCATGCAAGACTTGTTCATGTATTCCAGGTATAAAGGAAGAACACTGGAATTGTCCTAAGGAAAATTAATAGAAAACAAAATTAGTAATATATTTTTCATTTTCATAGTTAGTTCCCTTATTTATAAAATAAAATTTCTCAACTGCTGTGAATGTCATTTATGAACATGTTGGTGGGGTTTCAATTATCACTGAGGTTGCATTTTCGAGCTCATGGTTCAGTTGCAAAGTAAACCAGCCTTTGTGAGGCTATAGGTGGTGATATTTGTTTTGGTGACATTTCTTGTGGGACAGAAGACATGGCAGGAACTTAGAGTGCTTAATAGGAGATGTAATTAAATGAAACTCAGATCATCCTTTAAAATGCTGTAGAGCAACATTAATGCTCCACAATGTGCCTTGATCTGATGTTGATGCCTCAGCCATTACAGCAATGTCTGTGGATCTTATATACCCTATAAATAAAAGGAAAAATAATTTAATCATTTGGAAAAAAAATAAAAAGATATCATGAAGGTCAGGCTTCACATCCACTCTGAGGATATATATCAGGGGGATACTAGGAAACTGTCCAAAGGCAGACTGTTCCTTAATTTGTAAACATTTTCATTAGAAAATGAGCACGTCTCCAAGATTTGGTTTGTGTAGTTTTTCCAAAGTCAGGAGAATTCATTAGGTCAACATTTCTTTCAGAAGTTGACTTTCCACATCCTTTTGCCTTCATATATTATCTGTGAAATGGGAATTATAGTATTTTTCTACATGACAGGAGTGTTGTATATGTAAGTTTATTGGAAAAGTTTAGCTTTTCAGGTACCTTAAACTGAAAGACCTTTTCCTGGAAACAGAAACACTTGGGTTTTTTTTGAGTTCTATGGGAAAATACACTTTTTGACAAGTGTTTTTTTGACTCAGAGGTTTCCAAATTTCCAAGCATTTTCAGACATGGGGAGGGGGGTGGGTTCAGGTATTTGACATGTCAAAATGATATATAATTTTTCACTTGTTATTACATACAACCCAGAAAAGAAAAATCTGTCCCAAACTCACATAAATACTCAAAGTATTAAATAAGAACACAAAGTTAGCTTGATTTAGCTACCATCTCTGTGAAGATCTGAAATTCCATTCCTTTCTAACTACATCCTGACTAAATATTAACAGAAGAAGGTACACATAGAAGAGCTGGAAAATTTTCTGTCATTTATTAGAAAAGCTTATTTCAAAATTAGGAAGACACAAGTGAGAAACACCATGTTAAAGAATAATATATCTGTGCTCTAAAATGAGACCATGGAAACAGCAAATTGTGATTTATTGTTATATATTATATAAATTTCTTATATTTATACAATTTCTTATTTACTCTTATTTCCCTTTAGGCATCAGAATTACCAGAAGAGAGAAAACAAGTGTTTGTTCTGTGAATCTTCTTTGTTGTTATTTATAGAGCTAGTCTAAAAATAGAAATCACTTTATGTGAAAAAAATATTCCTGAATATTATACCTGGCTTTATAGCTTCAAAGTATTTTTCAAAACACCCTTAAGTAGTAAAAAATAGCAAATAAATTCAATATAAAGTGTAAAAATTCAATACAAAGTGTAACAGATTAGTGTAGTTAAAATTCAGTGAAACCTCTCTGACTTGCTGAAATAATCTCTGTGAAACTCCACTGTGTTATTCAGAATGTATTTGATAGCTGCTGGTGAATTTAATTGAATCCCCATCCCTGGATGTGTTTAAGGGGTGTTTGGATGTGGGTTTGAGGGACATGGTTTAGGGGTGAACTGTGTAGAGTAGGGTTCATGGCTGGATTTGAATATCCCCAGGGTCTTGTCCAACCTGAATGATTCTCTGAACTTGTCCACCTAAGCTTGCATCACTTGACAATCAAAGTTATTTAAAAGTAGTTTTGTAACCCTAAAGGCAATTATTATGTGATTAGTTCCAGAGCATTGCATCAGTGATATATTACAGTTAAAACTATATTATCTCCAGTTTTCCTGTTAAAATTATATGCTTATGCCACCTACCTTATTTTATGGACTTCCACAAACTTACTTGGTTTCCTTTATTTTCTATTCAATAGCAAATTTTGCTTTTTTTTCATCAATTCTACAAAATCTTTTAAGATTTTCTATCGCAGCAGTGACACCTGGTGTTTAAAGCAAAGATGCAAATATCTCAAAGGTACAAGAGAATAATTTTCATATTTTTCACACCACCAGGATCCGGGGAGTGAAGGGGAAAATTTTCACAAATATTAACTAACACTTATCAGATCTTGTAGGTCTTTTTTTTTTCCCTCAAAAGAACTTGGTTTAATATGAACATGTTTTCTGCAATCCCTTGGTCATGGTCTTCTTATATAGAATAAAACCAGTCAAATAAACCTGCACTGAAGACGTATTAACAAGATTGCAAAGGTTCATTTGTCAGACTCAGGACAGGGACTTTTCAAATTCACTGGATTTAGAAAAGCTCAAGGTGTCTGTGAAAACAAAGCAAAGAGAAAAATGAAAGAACCCTGTGTATTTTATTTTTTTTTCCTGAGGTGAAGCACTGGCATTATAAAATTTCTTTTATGGAAAATTAAAGCACTCCTTTGTATATATGTGTATGTGCAGGTATATACATATGCTTCAGTTTCAACCCAAGAAACTGTTCCTCTGTGGCAGTATACAGAAAAATGCTTCAATAAAGCCTAAGTGGAATATACAATCAATAGATTTAAATCTATATATACATTTTTGTCTGCAATAGAATTCCAGCGTGCTAGCATACATAAAATATGAGCATCTCTAATAAACAGCAGCTGGGGTATATAGCAAGCTGGATCTTTGTGTGGAATATCTTTAAGGTGTTTTTGGCACAACTTCCAGGACTGTCTTGACCAACACTTTCCCAGATGTGTAGGATTATGGGATATATCTGTTGGAATCTCTCAGGAAAGCACTTTAATTCACAGCCACACCTGGGCTGGATATTGCAATCAGCTCCCATTTTCCATTTACAATTTTCCTACCTCATTCATTTTAATTTCTCTGTTTTCTCCCTTATCACTTAATATATTTTCCTCATTATTGGCATCTGGGCTGTGTGTTCTAACACAAACACCGAAAGACCAAATCAAGATTAAAAAAAAAAAGAGCAAAAATATTCCCATTTCAGATGGAAGAGCAGATGGAGCTCTTGGCACTTCAGAGGATTCAAATTGACCCTCTGCACCAAGCTCAGGGAAGACAGACTGTCACTACTGACTGGAAAACACTAAAGAGACCTGTTTTCCCATCCAATATACAGTAGCAGTTTCTAATTCTTTAGCTCTAAGCTGTGCATGGCCATGAAAAAGCAGCTGATATTTTGTTTTTCAGATTAGACTCATATGTAATATATGCTCTTTATGTAGAAAGAATTGTTCTCAGTTTTGAGATATAGTTTTGATTCTACCTTTTTTTTTCCAGTACCCAAGATGGGCTGTGATTTAGGGGTGGCTCTGCCCTGCTCCTTCCCATCCACTTTCCCTGGGTTTTCTTGGTAATTTTAGCAGCCATCACCATCATCCAGGGCTGAAAACAGAGAATAGAAAGGGTTAGAAGCTCAGCTGGTGCAAAAAGATTCAGCTCTGCCCAGAGCAGTTCACAATCTGGCATGAATTCTCAAACCAACCTATGACTGTTCCCAGAATAACTGTCTTTCCCAGGTACGGTGTCAGTTGCCTGTATTGGAATAATGAACCTTTAAAAAGCTTTTCTGAGTGTTTTATGCTATTCAGGTTTGGTTACAGTATTGTTTCATTAGACTGATGCAAAATATTTGCTATTAAATTTAATTAATTTATTTCTAAATGACATAAGGGCAAGTTGAACTTTAAAAAAAAATAATTCTTCTTTCCCTTCAGAAAATAAATAAGTTTATACTTCAAAGAAACATTTTTCCTGTTCAACATATGTCATTTCAAGGAAAACACCCCAGAATGGAGAGATTTTGCTCTCCAGGTGTGATCTTGCTGACAAATATGCCTTGAGAATTGGGTACAAGTTGCTCTATTCAATATATTGTTTTTCTGATTAATTTTTATGAGCATTTCTAAACAGAAAGTAGACTTTGGAAGACATGAAAATGCTTTCTCCATGGAAAGTAACCCAAGAAATGCCAAGAATCCTCCTCCCAGGCATCACTTAGGGAAGCACGAGCCTTTCACTTCTTTGGCCACTCTCTCTGTGTTCTGTAATGGAAATCTAAACAATCACTAAGCTAATTTTTAAAAGAACTCTGACAAAACCCAACTTATTTCACTTTCCATGTCGTTGTATTACTACAAGGGAGACTTAGAGATGATGGCAACACTTCCACTGGCAGGAGATGCAGAGCCACATCTCACAGAGCTGCAGGTAGAATCTCAAATGCGCTGAGATCCCCCATCATTATTTCAATCCAAAATTACAAACCAGAGCTGTACAAAAAGATTCCTCTTTATATTTACTGAAACTAGGATAATAAAGAAAAATCAGTCGCTGTTAAATGTATAGCAAGCTGAATTTGTCCCTTAATACAGCTTTAGCTGTTGGTAACATAGGCTGCATTCTACACAGACTGAAAGCATAAGCTGAATATTTGACAAACAATCTCAATTTACCTGGATTTTTTAAATAACTCGATTTGATCACGTGCCCTCATTTTTTCTCCATAAAAGTGGCAAAACCAGACTAGCTTCAAGTAACATTTGCTTTTTAAATATTTTTCGGTTTTAAGAGGACACAAAAGCATCTGAAATTCTGAACATAATTTGCCACCTAAAAGCATTTTTGTGCCAAGTTTTGGTATCAAGTAAATTTTCATCTGAATAACAAAGCAATAAATCCGTAGGTTTACAGTAGCTCTTTTGAGAAACTGAGCTTCAAAGAACATCTTTATAATCGTAACCAAAAAAAAAAAGTGCTACTTTTTTTGCTGCTTATTTTTCTTTCTTAGTTTGTTCCCGATGGTTAGGAAGCTGATGGTTCATTTTTCTCCTGCCATTCACACCAGCTGCTATAAAGCAGCTATAAAAATACTCCCAGTGCAGATCTTGACCGTAGATCACTGTACCTAGACCCAGCTGCAGATGGATGGAGCAGCTGGTCTAGAGAGGTGCTGTTCCTGACTCCCACACACACTTGCTCATGATGCATGAACAGCACAGTTGCTCCCCAGCCACAATTCCCATCCAGCCCCAGATTGATGAAGTAATGAGCCACCTACCAGAAAAAAAAAAACCAAACCCAGCAGATCTCCAGCACACTTTAAACAAACACCCAAGAATAGCCCGTAATTAGAAATAACTGCAGCACAGCCATCCGATGGATGCCTAAAAGTTTTTTTTACAGAACTTGTTAAATGTGAATCAAATGCAGTACAACAACAAAAACAAGATTCCGATGTGTGGAGATAGTAACGTAAAAATTGGTAATTATTCTTCAGGATGCATTTCTTTTAACATGAGTGTGATGGTGGATGGGGTTGTTTTACAATGATTTATGAATATTTAAAGTGATCTGTCTAGTAAATAATCATTATGTGAGCATGACAGCTTATCCTGACTGCAGCTATAAGAGAAATAAGTGGGAAGAATGAAGAATGGTGTGAGATAAGATATGGAGTCTGTAGTAAATGTCTGTTTAGAAGGATATTAACATTATTTTTTACTAGTTTGGTATAGGGGGCCACCAAGAATTAATGGACAAATAGAAATAATCTCCCCAGAGGAAAGGCAGGAATTTCTTGTGAGATGTGTGGTGGTATGTGTGGAAAATACACCTGTTTGAGAATTCTCAGATCGAGATGTGGGGATTTTGGCAAGAGTGGCATGGAGAAGGCTTATTGTTCTGAAATGGTTTTTCATGGTTTTCTTCCAGTTTTTAATTGTTCATTTAAGAAAACTAATTACTGCATCTACCAAAACTGGGGTGTTTTCAAATTCCTGAGCAGTGTATCTGCTAGCTGCACCCAGATACTGCATTAAGGCATCAATCTGGTAGAAGCTGATGCTCTCTCCTCACATCTAATACTCGGGTTTCCATGTAAAAACAACCCAGGAACAAGACAGAAAAAAATATAAATATATTTTATATATTATATAATATTTATCTACCCTGCT
>JANHGL010014320.1:38260-51871 GCA_024611195.1 Ceyx melanurus
TATATTATATAAAATCTAAAATACTATAGACATAACTGATTTGATGTAGAAAAATAACCACACAGCAAGTTGGACAAATAGCTTTGCCACTTTCCTACTTTTTCTTGTGGAATCTCCACATCTTCCTCTGTCCCCACTTTGCCATCGTTCTCATGATGATGAAAGACCTGGATGGAATATTTAATATTGAAGATTTTTAAGAACCTTTCGGAAGTTCTTTGCTGAGGTTTCCAATGGAAATAATAATAGTCCTAGTCTTATGCTACAGTGTTTAGCACTAATACTTAGAAAATTTTCCAGAATATTTTCCACTTTGTTTTGGTTTTTTATCAATTTACAAGTACCACCTGGCTCACAGCTGGCTCTTCTTTGAGAGGACTCTTCCAATTCCAAATTCTTTTTCAAATATGATAGTAAAAGCCCTAGACTAGCAATCAGACCACTCTGAAGCCTACAAAAATCAGTATAAAAATCCCAATGACACTAACCCCAGTGGCAGGTCAGACACAACTGCAGCTTTCCTCTAGATTCCCCTGTCAAAAACTATTGACCTTTCTCTTCACTTGCCTCATGAAAAAGAAGAGCCAATGTAAAAGCCTCAAAAGACCAGGTAGGGAGTTTAGGTGAGAAGCTGATGGGCTGCTGCAGGAAGGGTAATTTTCCTAGGAATCAAATGGGAGAGTTCCAGGCAAGGGGAGTGGGCTGAGGAGCATGAGGGAACTCAAAGGCTTCGTAGATGGCCTAGACGTGAAGACTCCAAGAACAAAGAAGCTGAGGTTTGCAGAAGCCCCAGTGAAGGGAAAGGAACCTATTTCTCCACTGGGAGAAAGCTGGCTGTGATCTACTATTACTAGCAGATGGAGCTGCAGCCTCAGCTGGCAATCCATCAAGCTTTTTTTTAAAAAAAAAACCCTAGTAAACTGTCTTGGCAATGAGTGGGGAAAACCAACTGCAGTGCTGAAGGAAGAAAAAACACACGCTCTGACAGCCAAGTGGTTCATGACTCCTGAAAGGAAAGGTGGCAGTGGTTGCTGGCTGACTTCTTTCATTAACAGAAACACCCATTTGTTGCTGTGACCTAATGCTTCTGGAGAGCTGCTGCCCAACCCAGAGCCGTGGCACGTTTGCCAGGGCTCAGCCAGCCATCTGACACCTCCTCCATGCAGCTCCTCCGCTTGGAAGCACTGCTGCTGCTCTAGGAACAGGCCAGAGTGCCCATAAAACAGCAAGGCTCCTGAAGGGAGGAGAATTGGGGCCTCAGCTGGAGCTCTTATCAACCCCATCAGAGAGGGTAAAAGCCTGAGCAAGGCCAGACACATCCTGGAGATAACCGTGTGGTTGTACAGATGGTGCAGCTTAGAGGACTTGGGTTTCCTGAAGGGGGGAGGAGGAATTCAGAGCAGGGTCACGAGAGGGACGAGAAGGAAATGACTGAATCTCTTGTAGAGATGTGGAGAGGATTGTGCCTTCATGATGCAGGATGCACATGTTCACTCCGAGCTCTGGCCTCTGGTGGGAGACAGTCCTGCTGGAAGGCTCCAGGGTAGTAACAGAAGGAGGAAAGGGCATCTTTGGGAAAGAAGCAGGACACAGAGAATGCAAAGCTGGGTGTGTTTAATTTAATTTTAGCCTTGTCATAGCTAGGTATCTAATTTAAGCTTGTTGTGTAGGTCCATAGTGCAACCAGACCCTCCCACCTGCCTTACACTGTTATTTCAGGATGGGAAGTGTTGCCTCAGTCTGTCTCTCTGCACAGGCTGTGGAGGAAAGCTAGATAACAGAATGTCTAAAATAGTTAAAATAAGGGTTTAAGGGATCCAATAAATTATTCAGCAGCTTTGCAAACCAGAACAGAAGATACTCCTTTCACCCCTCACAAGTTTCTTTCTCCCTTGCTTCTTCATTTCCCTATAACTGTAAAGAAAAAATAACCTTAGCTATAAGTTCCATCTCAAATTCTCCTTAATAACAAATAAATTAACTTAAGAGCTAGAGGCTAAACTTGCATTACCTCTCTAGGACTTTGTTTTAAGAAAGACATTAATGGAAAATACAAAGTGGTAAAATTGTTAATGACAAGCATGAAGAATAACATAAATAGGAAGTGGCAATGTCAGAAAGACCAAAATAAATATAATGCAGTTGTTACAAGACAGTAACAAGAAAAAGAGTAACTAGAAAGGATTCTCTAATTATTTTAATAGTAAGATATTTTGCTTGATAAAAGGAGGAGGCTAATAGATTTTGTTAATGTTTCTGAAGAGTTTTATGGGTTTTTTTTTACATCAGTCTTCACCAACTGTGATTAGATAGGTAACACAATATCAATGTCATATAATATATTAATATAAATGTAATATAAAGAATTATGAAGTCAGCTGGCATGGAAAAAGAGCAAATCAGAGGCTAAGTTAAATGTTTTCAAATCATTTGTTATTCTGTTTAAATTCTCAGAAAATTTAGGGCAATGTCTAGGGCAGTACCAGAAAATCAAGTTATCACTGAGGATAGTTGGGTTCCAGAAAACACTAAAGACAAAATACAGAGTAACATATATATATATATATATATAAAAAAAAAAAAAAAAAAAAAAAAGTCCTAAGCCTTCTCTTTACCAAGCTGAATCTTCCTCATATGTCAATGCTCCACTCCCTTCATCATCCTTATGGTCACTCCCTGGGTCTGTTCCAGCATCTACACACCCCTCCTGTACAGGTTCTGCTTCACACAGAAACACAGCCATGGATAAACATCCTTATTATGCACTAGAATATATAGAACAGACACATAGACATATGTGTCATACATAGATATCTATCTATACCCACCTTGACAGTAAAATGTTGGGAAGATGGCATTAAAATGGCTCTTTGCCTTTCTCAGTGCAATGTGGAGGCAGCACTCCTTTGAGCAACTCTCTTTGCTGTAAGAATTGTGCAGACTTTTAGGGTCAGATACTCAAAATTCAGCCCTGCTTTGATGAGCATTTATATGAAATGGTACCCAAAGGTGATTTGACATCTTTGACTGTCCCTATAAAGACTGTTCCAATCATAATGAAATCTAGAAAACAAGCTGTAGTTAACATCCTTAGGAAAAGGGTTTGAGCCACATCAGGATGTAAAACCTGGGTTTCTATAGGAGCAAGCAGATGATCAGCATGCAATAGATTTAGAGATGAGATTTCAGCAGAAATGGACAGAAAAAAGCTGTGGCTGGGTAGGCAGAGTGCAGAGCTGCAGAGCCAGATAGAGCAGATAGATTCTCATGAAATAGTCCTTCCGTGTTTGGTGTGCAGCTGCATGGCACCTGCCTGACATTTACAGCAGATAGCTTTTATTCATTTCATGGGATATTCATCAAAATGTGCTTGAGAGATGGAGAAAATTCCAAGTATGTGTCATCACTTTACTGGCTTGTGCAGCTGTTTCCTAAAGCACACAATGATGTTGTGTTGTTAAGGAAATACACTGTCACCCTGCTGAACAAATAAAGCATTTAGTTTTATTGAGTAACATCACAATAATGATGGGAGATAATAGACAAAAAATACTGTTTATTCAGGGAGAATGGACAAAAACTTTCCTGTCCCTGAAAGAATCACTTAATGTACAGAAAAATCAAAATTGTGTTATTTATTTAGCTAATAGCCATTAATTCAAGCTACCTTTTGACTAGTAGTGGTGTAAAACACTTCCTGACATGAGCTTTGATCACAGCTAGGAATGAGCAAGCATCCTTAGCAGCAGAACTCATCAGAAATAGCAGAGCTCAGACCACTGGAATTAGACAGGACTGTAGCTATCAGGTCTAACAGATAGCAAATCATTATGCTGGGAAATGCAGAAGCCTGAAATAGGGGGTTTGTTGTTGTTAGGAGTGAATTAATAAAGTTCTGATCACACTAAAGGCTCATGTCACCCTTTCCTGGGAATAAAGCTGTCCTGATTTTAATCTCTTTTTGTAAGATGCAAAATATTTCTCAAAACCAGATGCTTTTAGAAACACTTATTTAAGGTATTTCTGATTAGGATCTAAGCCATAATTCCACAGGATGAGACTGTTAATTGAGGGCTCTTCTGCACAACTAATGTCACAACATTTCCTTCCTTTCTGCTTTGTTTCTTTGAGTTGCCCCTTTCAGAACTGGGACCTGTTGGCTAGTTGAGGTTTAATTTATAATGACTCTCTGTGGATTTTTTTGTTTCAACCTGTGTGTTGGAGCTTTTATTTGAAATAACCAAACCTTCACCTGTAATAGCAGGGAACAGACACACGTTTTATGTGGCTGATATGTGAGATTGTGTGTTGTTTGGAATCAGAATGAGAACATGTTATAATTTCTTCTTCAAAATTAATTGCAATCTCTAGCCAGTTTTGAACTGTGAGACTAGGAAAAGGTGAGAAGAATTTATTTCAGGTTGAAAGGTCTTTACCTTGCTTGATATTTTCTGAGCCAAAATGAGCCAGGATACAGAAAAATCCCAAAGCTCTCTGGAGTCAATAAAAGTCTTTCCAAGTCATTTCTTGCTCTGGATCTTGATAGGAATTGTGAATTTCTCAGGGTGACATCTGTCTGTCCATCACTGATGGATGTGGTGAGGCAGAGCTGGAGAGGATCAGACAGAGATGCCATGGCTGTAAAATGACAAATTCCTGGCTATGTGCAGCATTTCTGCACTTTTTTCATGCCATTCTTACCATGTCATCATTCATCTGTTTGCTATGGCTCTGTTCTGTTTCCTACTTACATTTATTTATCTTTTTTTTTTCCTTTCACAAGATAAAGTAGTAACATATCCAATCAGATGGGAAACATTCTGCAATATGAGCAGTCAGACTTTATACTGTTTTACTCTGTGGTCTTTTGTTCCTTTGAAACTATTGAGACTGCTTTTTTTCATTCCATACAATAAAATACAGGTAAGAAGTGTGGAACTGAATATAGTGTTTCATTTGTGACAACCTGAAGAATTAGACTTTCCCTCCTTTCCCATGGGAGGTGAAATTATGAGTCACATCTTTCCCTGCCCCTCTGCCATATGTAAATTCTACTGCTATGTTATATTACAAATATGCAGGGGGAAAAAAAGAAATGAAAGTGCAGCTGTCTCCTTGATTTTCACCTCATAGGAAAACACATTAATAGGAATTTGTTCCATCTCTCTTGGGGAGAGTTTAGGCCCAGCTGGGGTCACCAAACACGTGCATTATTGTTTGAGATCAAGCTGAGTGAGGTTTGCCTCAGCACCACTACCAAGCTTGGCTGCTGCTCCTCAGTGCAAACATTGTTCTGCATAATTGTCCAGTTTATAGGCAGGACTAAGGAATAATGCAGCACACACCTGGAAAACACTCACTGGCCAGGGTCCCTGGGAATGGTATCTTCACTTTGATCCAAGGGGGAGCAGAAACTATTTGGTTTTGTGCAGTGTGTTCGTTTAGAAGTGGTCTCAAGATTCCAGAAAAGCCATGGGATAGAAGGCTCTGAGAAATTATTATAATAATTATTGAGTGTGTACACATCAGAGCTTACTTTCTAGACAACTAAACTCATCTTAAACTCATAGAATCATCAAAGTTGGAAAAGACCTTTGAGTCCAACCATTTCCACCACTAAGCCATATCCCCAAGCACAGTATTCTATTGCAGGTTGGACACAAGCTTTTTAAACAAGGCTTTCTGTTGCCAGCATTTTTACCTCAATGCTCTTCTTGGTGTCCTTTTGGACTCCCCTCTTCACTCACAAGCTTTTGTTGGAATTTCCAAGATGAATATTTTACTCTCCTGCTTTTTCCAGCACTTGTGTGAAGCTGAGCCCACTGCACAGGGTGGTCAGTCATTTCATTCTGCCATTTAAGCAGTAACTTACCTCTTTTGCTCACAAACAGACATTTAATAATTCTATTACTACTTACACTACTGTAATCACACGAAGCAGCCCCTGGGACAGAGTCAGACTATTTTTTCCATATGCTATCTTGAGTATTTGCTGCTGGGGGGTGAGGTTTGGGTAGCTCCCTGTATTAGAACTGACTGCAGAGCCTGCAATGCAACACATCAAAACATGGCAAGGATAAATGAGGATAAAAATTGCTGCAAAGGGTGATGACACTGAGAATGAAACTTCTATCTGTCAGCACCTGGGAGGAGATGAGAGAGAAAGGTGCTTTCTCATTGCCTCTCCCTTCTCTTGCTCTGGATCTCTCTGCTTGCTGCTTCCTATTGTGACACAGAACCTGAAAATGAAAAATTAATCTGACTGAAACACTAGAAACAAACTTAACAGGCTGGAATTGGCCTGAAGTTTCCCAGGAATTCCTGGAAGTTTGGCAGGGAGATGGCAGCCAGGACAGAATAATTTCTTTAAAAGTTAAATTAGTGTTGGCAGGCTCCTGAAACATATCTAAGCCATAAAAACAAACACCCCCTCCCCAAAAAAACCCAACCAACCAGATACACCAAGAAAACCCAATATAAACAACCTCAAAAGCCATCAAACAGAAAAAAAATTTGGAAAGCAATGTTTTGCACTTTTCATTTTACATTTACCAACTTCGTGTGCATATCAGTTTGCTGCAGGTTCAAACACTTGGGCTTTTTTTTTTTCCCTTTCAGAAAAGGATGGAGTGCTCTCAGACAACAGGCACAAGAAGCAGCTACTATGCAGAGACTAGAATAACCCCAGCAACATCACTGTGGTTATTCTGAGCTGTATCATTCCAATGAACTCTGTGAAGGGTTTGAAATGCAGACCTGAGAAGGAAATGTTGTGAATTCATCTTTCTCCCTCGTTGCCTGCAATGCCGTTCAGAGACTGCACCCTGCTGGAGCCCAGCAGCAGCGCTGCCACAAGGGTTTCTACACCCTTGCTGGGGGCTTTTTTTCATGCAGCAAGAGAAGTTTTTCCCTATTCCAGTTCAGGGTATTCCTCACCCCACCTATGCCCAGCACAGCAGGGAGATGAGGCTTTCATCAAAGTGAGTATGCTGATGAAAATAAGAAATGCTGCATCAGGCTCAGCTGCCAAGGCAACTTGAAAAATGAAATTTTGCACAATCTGCTGGATTTCTGCTGGGGTTAAGCCCACGAAATCCCAGTGCCATTCTCAACATACCATACAAACCTCATACTTGATCTAGATGCACTGCTAACAGGCAAGTACCCACTGAATTGTCCATGAGAAACAGCCCAGATGATCTCCAATAGAAGAAAGATTCTGGGGTGGGATTCCCTCCTAGCAGAACTTATTACTACGGCCGTGAGTCACCCCTGGCAACAGATTGCTCCTGCACACTATTTACTAGAACACACATGGGCTTTTTTAAAGTTTGCCATTTAAGAATTCATCTTAAATGCTCTAATTTAGGCATTTGAGACTCTGCAATGGGAGTAACAAAGTTTCTGCTGAAATTACAGCAGAATTAATCTGATTACAGACTTCTCCAGAAGCCCAGTCCCACATAGGAAGGCACAGGTAAGAAAATCCTCCAGCAGCAAGGTGAGCTGGACCTGGTGGAGACTGAAGAAATGCCCTGGAGCTAAATGTTACCAAACCACAGGAACATAGCAAACTACTGAGCAATAATACTCCTCTCTAAAAGGACACTGCAAAATTAAACACATACTAATTGGAAGCCACAGACTGAGGGAGCAGAGGGAGAAAGCAGCAAGATAGTCTTAATACCTGCTCCTAGAATGGGTCAACCCCCCAGGCAGCACTTATATTTTCTGCCCAATTAATAGAACAAAATATCTAAACTGATCTTTATCTTCAGGAGAAAAATCATTATGCTTTGTAAAAATGAAAGGAGTCACTATCAGCTATGATCTTAATTTATCAGCTCTGATCTATATGATCTTAATTTTTCTTAGATATAAAGCACCAACCTGTATATAGTTGTGCACACAGTTTTACTGAAAGCATTTTACACGTGCTTTTTACTTGGGGATAGACAAATTGTAACCTAACGAGTGAGAAAACAACTCTGGGGACTGAAGTAAACTGCAGTTTGGGTGAAATGAGGAGTGCCTGTTGATAGTTAAGAACCTGAGAGCCAATTCCCAGTCAAAGAGAGTTAAGAGAGAGTTAAAAGAGAGTCCAAGAGAGTTAAGGAATTTGTGCTGGTCAGGAGATGGGCTTTGCCTTGAGGAGCTTTACCTTCACAACAGCAAAGAGAGGGGAATTCTACTCACAGCAACCTCCACCAAACCTTACCTGGTTGTGCAAGAACATGCATGTCAGTGAGGCTTGCAGCAGTACCTTCATGCAGCCAGAACATCTAACGGCAGACTGCAGCAGGACCAAAGACCCAGCTGGGGGTCAGACTGACTCCAGAGGTTCCCACAGTGCTGGATGAGCTGGGAGGACGTGAGTCAGAAGCCCAGAGACTGGATGCTCAGAAGGAGGGCTCCGGGCTGGGCTTGCTCTGAAGGACTGAGGCAGATAAGCACAGGGAGTGCTACGTAACAAAAGCACTTTAATCAACACATAGCACTGCAAACTCTCTAGGAAGAATCACAGGAGACACATTCAATTAAAATATCTATTGAAATTACAAATTAAACTCTTCGATATGATTCCAAGTACAAAACACAACATGAAAAGGCATTCAACAGCTCCTTTATACATCACAGTGTTAGTGGCACAAAATGTACTTCCATTTCAAATACAGCAACAGGACTATTTTTACACCAGTCAAATACATTATTTATACACAGGCATGACTCCTTACCCCTATGCAAGGTTCAAATGCACCTATGAGCAGGTGAGGAAAGGTTCAGTTATGTACCACACAGCTGTACCTAATATTCCTGGAATTCTAACATGAGAGACACAAATCAAAGCAATCATGAAGAGCACAGGGCCCTAAATACAACCAGCATGCCTCACTTAGAAGTGCATTAGCAATTAAGCACCAATGCAGGGTTTATTTATTTTTTTTATGTATTTAATACCACTGTCATCAACTGTAGTTCTACCTCTTTTCCTCAGGATATTATATTAGGTACAAGAAATGTACAAACTTTGGTCTGAAAAAAAAAAAAAGCAAATCTTCACAAAGCTTTATACAAGCTGCACCTCACTGGGATGAAAATGGCCTGTGGAAATATATTTATTCCAATGCAGTAAAAGGCCTACAGGTGAAATGCACAAAACTATAGTTTATTTTCTTGCCCATAACAATATCAAATAAAAAGCACTTAATCTTTTTTTTTTTTTTCTGATCTATGAATATTTTATCCCACTGGCTCCACAAACAAGAGAGTTTTTCACTAACTTGGATTGTGTTTCCTGCACGTCAGGAGATCAGCTGGAAGCTGGGAGTGGATCCAGTCAGCTCTTCTTTGGGATTGTGTCTAATTCAGAAAAATAGATAATTTGAGGAAGGATTATGTCACTTTGTATGTGAGGAGAAAAAATCCCAAATTCTTGGCATGCTAACATCAGTAGTAGGAGGATTCAGGGTGAGTGCCAATGTGAATAAAATGGAAATATTCATATAAAACTACAGTAAGCATTTATTTTTATATATATCAATATATATATATCTTGAAGAGCCTCAAACCAATTAATTTTCCCTCACAGCTATCCTGTGAGATAGGTAAACATGAGTCCATCTAGTTGAAAGCTGGTGGAATTGAGATCAAAGGAGCTAATGAGTTGTCCCATGTCCCACAGCAGCAGGCTGGGAAATCTGGGCTCCATTCCTGCCCACTAACCAGGACAACTCCACCCCAACAGAGCATTCCAATGATGTCCTGTTACAAACTGCATGGAAACCAGTAGTTAAGCATGCTAACCCCCAGATAACTGCATCACTGAAAAATAATAATAATAATAAGGAAATAAAAGCAACCCCAACAACAAACAAACCAACTAACCACAGAACCAGAAGTCATGCAGTGAATCTGACTTTTCTGGTGAAAAGTCTAAAAAGACTAAAAGGAATAGAATTTAATCTGAAAAGCACTAGAGACAAACATTCATTTGTCCATGGCAGGGGGTTTAAAGGTGAAGAGTTTAGAATTCTGCATTTCTAATGCAATTTCAGGGTGTTAATGCCACACTATTAACATAACCTGTAACAAAGCCAAGATGACCTGAACTCTATCACTACCAGAAGTCACTGCTTCAGAAACTAGTCAGCATTAAAAAATATAAATAATAATAATAACTTAAAATAACCCCAAACAACAAAACAAAACCCCCTGAAAAATCCCAGAGAATACAGATGGAATGCCATTCAGCAAACCTGAAATGAGAGGTGTTTGGGGAATAGATGCAGGCATGCAGTCTGCCCCAACAGCCTGGATGTGAGACAAGAGCTGGGTCAAAACTCTGCAGCAGCAATTCAAGTATGTTGAGATCAGACAGAGATACTGACAGAAAGACAGTTTTCCTATCACAATGTCACCTGGCAGCATCAATCAGAAGCTATCTTTGAAAAATGTGTCTGTTTGTAAAGAAAAAAAACTTATTTTTTGCTTCCTTTCTTTTAAATCTGGAAATGCATTCATTCTGACACTGATTAGCAACTGGCCACACAGTACTGTGAAATCCCTTACTGCACCCTAAATTAACATCCAGGAATTCCTGAGGTCCTCCTGGACTTGCTTCCAGTGAAACAGAATGGTATGGCCAAGGAGAAAAGCTGCAGGATACAATTAAAATTAGAACGGGGAGAAGAAGAAATTCAAGAGTAGTTTTATAAACAGACAGTGGCCCTTTCAAAACTGTACCCTACAGTCTTTTTATTTAACAGATATACAGTATAAAACAGAAGGGAATTAAGGAAGAAATAATTTCCTTATGTTTAAGCTATTCTTTTTTTTTTTTTTTTTAATTGCATTTCAGGAGCTTTAATACATTTTTTGTACAAAGCTACTCTGGCTTCAACATATTCATCTATCTCAGCATACTGATAAAGAGCAGAAATGAATGTTGAAAAAAAAAAAAAAAGCAGTTAAAATTCAGTCCACAAGCCATTCAAAGAATGCTTTCCTGGAGTACTACACACAGACCCATTCTTTCAGGTACTTCATCCTTCATAGCAAGAAGGTATTAGGAAAATTCTTGTAGGCTTTAAAAATCAGAGCAAAATGGTTTTCAACAAAATACTTGTGAAGAGCAACCGCAATGATTAGTATTATGTTGACCATCACTCTTCACTAGAAATACAGCACTGGGAATTCCACAAAACTATCAAATCCAGTTGTTTTTTTTTTAAATAAAAACTTGTTTCATCACAGTATTGTTATTAACAGCATACACCATACATCATATGATAGTAACTCTGAAAATGGGCTGAGTAGCTTAAATGTGGTCCATCTTCCACAAATATCCCAGGTTTTTTTATTATTAACTCCAGGGATAACCCTGATATATTTTTTGTACTTAAAAGATTCATTGATAACCCAACTGTCTGCTAAATAGTAAAGTTAGTCCTGGAATAATTGCCATAAAGTCAGAAGCAAGCTATCCTGAACTTCCAAAATATTTCAATAGCACAGCTATTTACAATTTGATTTAAATAGGATTTATATAATTTATATATAAAAAAAGATTAAGATACCTGGATTAGAAGTTACATAGCCCTGTAAGTGTAGCAGAACCTTAAACAATGGCCAAAAAAAATACCAATTCAGAAGAACACTAGCAGTGGTAATCAAAACCATCAATGCCTATTTAAAAGAACCTTGGTTAGACAAGGTTTGTGTCACCACTCAACCTTTACAGCTTCATCAATTGATCTGTAAAATGTACCTTTCCAACAAACAAATTCCTTGTAAGACTTTAAAAAAAAATTCCTGGAAGGCAACAGGACTAACTTTGTCCCTCTAACCCTCCCCCAAAAGAAAGGCATAGGATGGACTGTATGCACCTTAGTCATTTGTTGTTATGCTTGGAATAATAAGTATGAAAAAGGACATAGTGATGGCTTAACAAACATGGAAAAGTCACACTGAGTAGGCTGATTTACATGACAGGCAACTTAAATATATACAGGAATAAGACACCAAATGTGGCAGTGAGCAGATATGCAGAAGTTCAGGTGTGGATGCATTTTCAGCTTGTTTTGCTGATGTCAGTCAGTACAGTTCCCAGCCCACCACAGCAGGGCTGCAGCAAACCTTTGCATTATATTATTTTTAGCCATGTCACCTCTTCATTTCAGGCATCTACCCAGCTCCATGGTCTCTGTTCAGCACCAAACTTGCCTTCCATTGCCCTCCTTGTCTACTCACAATTATCTATGCAACAGTAGTGAACAGTTCCTGGGACCAAGACTGTGTGTCAAATGAAAAGCAGATGGGGCAAGTAAGGCTGCAGCAATGGAAGTGCAAGAGGGAAACATCCACAGCAACAATAAAACCAAAACAACTGTTGTGATGAGTCCAATCTTCTCCCAGTTTAGGTAGGTAGAGGGTCATCATCTCCTTTATTACATTTGCACTTGCAGCACAGAACAAATGGTGTAGCAAGTAGAAGGAAAGGGGAGGCCACCAAAAGTAGAAGACCAAATCCTGCAAAAATTCCTACCACCTGCAAAAGAATGAAGTAGCTGATTAAATACCTTTTCTTTTCTTCAGAAAAACCTAAATATTCAATATCAAGATGACAAGATAGCAAGACTCCCACCTACAGGTGTCCCCTTTTTGCTGGAAAAACCTCCAGAAAGTAGCAGCCAAGGTTTTGATGTTGATGGAGAATCTGGGAAGACTCCTACAAACTTCCTACTACAGGAAGACAAGCTTGGGAATTTCAGCCACAGGTTACAAACACTGGATTCCAGGAGGACTTTGTATATGGAATGGCTTTTTGCAGTTTGACCTGAGCTTATCTGCTGCTTCAGGGGACATAGTCTAACTCAGGTTAAAAGGTTGGTTTTTTTTTTAATTGCCATTTATTAATCACCCTCTTCTCAGCCAGGGCAGGGAACCACAGACCTACCCATCCCGTCAAAGTGACAAACTCTCTTAGTTTCTGCACAGTTTCCATTTGGAAAATTACTATTTAAAGAAAACTTTCAAGTTGAGGTTCATTGCCTGAGGAAGCTTCCCATTTGCCCCGGGCAACTGCAAGGTAACACTGCAATAACACACCCACCAACTGAGAACACAATTGAGATGTGTCCACGTGAGAGTGCCTGGGAGTCCTCTGGAGCAGCAAAGGCAGAGTGGAGTGCTCTGCTACCAAGCCCTCCCAGCGGCAGGCAACGTGCAACCGGAGTGCAGGACTCAGAAGAACCCTTCCAGGCAGCGCTAGAGATGCTCTTCTCGATCAGCTAGCAAAGATTTCGGTAGGCATGGTTAGCGGGGATGGTTGCTAGCAGTGGTGCCGGGCAGGGCTGGTTCCTGTTGTGCTCTCTGTGCTCTTGGCGAGCGCCGGGCTGGGTGCGGGAGGTGGCGCTGCGGGACAGCCGGGCTGCCCGGGGGCTGCCTCCATGCGGAGCCCTTCACACTCTGCAGGGATAACGAGCTCACGTTCCTTTTCCCCTCTCCTCTTTCTTCCTTCTCCCCTTTCCTTTTCTCCTTCTCCCCTTTCCTTTTCTCCTTCTCCCCTTTCCTTTTCTCCTTCTCCCCTTTCCTTTTCTCCTTCTCCCCTTT
>JANHGL010014320.1:51971-63813 GCA_024611195.1 Ceyx melanurus
CCTTTCCTTTTCTCCCTCTCTCCTTTTCTCCTTCCTTTTCTCCTTCTCTCCTTTTCTCCTCTCCTCCCCTCTCCTTTTCCCTCCCTTCTGCCAAAAACAATGTCTTTTTCAGCTTCAGATCTCTGCACGTTTCCTTGCTCACTGAAGCTTTGCTGAGGTGCTGACAATCTGATGCAACTTCCATTTACTAATCTCTGCCTTTCTCTACTTACAGACACCAGTGAAAGCTGAACTGTGGTCTCTGTGCAGTGTGAGCTGGAACTCAACTGCCCTTTGGAGACAGCTGCCCTTGCCTGCTACTCTGAAGCTGAGGCACTGGTCAGACCAAGCCAGACTGGAAGTCAGCAATTCAGGGGCCCAGATACTGGTGATTTTGAAGAGCTAACTAGTAACACCTTAATTTCATCCTCAATATGCCATGCAAACATTAACCTTCATTTTGTTTCTTGTGGGGTTTGTATTTGCTGGGTTGTTTATTTGTTTGAGGTTTTCTTGTTGTTTATTTGTTTGAGGTTTTCTTGTTTAGTTTCTTTTTTTTGTGGGTTTCTTTTATAAACACAACTGTCTGCTGAGTACTACTTACTAATTTTCTACTTGGTTTTGTTGTTTCTGAAGAGTAAGCTGCCCTACTCACCATCAATCCATTTCCTCTAGCCAAAACAAACACATTTTTTTTTCCAAACCACAAACCAAAGGTTACCTCAGTTTGCCTTGGATAAATACTCAAAGGAACTTAGCATAAGGAAACAATTGCAATGTTGATTTGGCTTCAGTGGGTTTAACAGAAATGTATCCTGATTTGTAAAGAATTATCACTTCTTTCTCAACAGCAAGCAGAACATCAAACATACTGGCATATAACAAATCTATTTACACTAATTTATGTGGCTAAGAACAAATTACTCCAATATCAAATTAATCCCCTCCTATTACAGGTATATCAAGAAAGATTATGTACCCACATCCTTCCTGAAGGTATCACTGGCTAAGCCAAGCAAGACCCATTCCACAGCTCAGGCACCCATGAGTGTGTGGAGGGAGAGGGGTGAAAACCTTCTTTCCTTTCATTTTAGCTCTTTATCCAGACTTGAGGCTTATTCTCTGGACTTGGGAGTTTAAAATCAAATGGAAAGAACTCTGTATTTCCAGCAAAGCACTTCATTCCAAGATAAGGCAGCTTTTTACTGGCACAGTTAATTGAGGAAGAGATGATTCAGATACCCAGATGTCCCTGCATCTCTGGAGTGATATAAAGGCAGTAGATTGGACTCAGTCACACATCAGCATTTATATTGTATGCAAGTAGTGCAGAGAGCTCTTGCAGTGCCAGCATTCATCCATCCTGGCTCCATTACACCCAATCTAGACTACAAGAGGTATCCACACACTCTTCATCATTGTGAAACTGAATTGATTTCTTCTGAAATTACTCATGAGGTTTCCTTCTATCCAACCTACTTGAATGAGTCAACTGGAGTCCATAGCAAGATACTGAGCACACTCAGGCTAATTCCTTTTACCATTTAGCACAGAATATTAGCCTAAGGTGTTCACATGAGTAAGGCAAATAAATGCACTGTGACAGTATCAGAGCTGCTCAGAGCTTTTACAGATGTGAATTTTACCTGTGTTCTGTGCCAGATGACAGATGCCCTGGAGTGCCCCAGTTTGTTTCGACAAGGTCCTTTGTCATAATGGATAAGGAGAAAATCATCCTACAAAATATTACAATAAAAGGCAGGCAATAAACAGAAGTACAAACTTTTCTTCAAGTTGTAAAATATTATTTCCTCAGAACTTACACCCAGGAATTATAAAGGAAAGTAAAAGTTAAGTAGATAGAACTATATCCAACCTCTCCAAAGTGCTTTGTTTACAGTTAATTGTGTTCATAAGCAGGTTTGTTTAGTAAGAATCTGTAGAATGAATTTGTCTCCAAAAGACTCCTGAACTCATATTTAGTGCTATCATTTTTACCAAGAGGACCCTAGAAGATAAGGTGACTATTGCATAAAGACACCTAATGCACACATAGAAGACACTTTATGCACGCAAAGAGCACAGGAAAATGGATAGTTGCATGGCAGACTTCCCAAAGCTGGTCCTTTTTACCCTGTCAAGAATAAAAAGGACAATACAGATTTTTTAAGAAATGGGGTGTCTAAGTTTCCTGACAACCTTTCACAAACCAGCCAAGACAGCAGGCTGAGTACCAAGGCAACACTGCTTTTTAACTGAGCACATGAGAATGAAGGATTCCTAGGAAAGCATTCAGACAGGACAAGCACAGGATCTGAATAGTCAGAATGGCTTTCAGGAACCTGAAACATTTCCTTTGCTATTGTTAAAAATGCTAGAAAAGAAAAACACAGCATGGAAACAGCTGTTGTATATTGTATATACTCTGATCCTTGGGCATGATAACAGGCTGATTTGGAAAAACAACCCATAAATACATGACAGCAGCACCTTATAGACTGACAAATTCCTGCTTGTAGGAGAACATTGTGTTCTTTTTTGTATGTCAGATCTATTGCTTGTCCCATAGAACACAATGAACAGTAAACAAATCTGACTGCTAGTCTTCTGCATGGAGAGGCATCAAAAGTAGAGTTTGCCTGTTACACTTCAGACTAAGAACATTGCTGCAATTATCTTCACTCCTTCAAGAAGAGAGCTTTGAAAAGGCAGTGGTAAATTAAGTATTATTAAAACCAAACAAATAAAAACCCAAAGCAAAGCAGCAATGTCCTTACCTCGTATTACTTGCCATGTCAAGTTTGCAAACAATATTTTAATCAAATTTTACTTTTTAATCATTACTTTTCTGACTCACATAAGCAAAATGCTAAAATTATCCAGAGAAGTTAAACAGAGCACACAAATCCTATTAAATTACCAGTATCAGTCTGGGGTGTTGTGGTCTAGCAGGTTGGGCAGAAGCTAGTCATCTACTATTTAATTGATGAATGAGATAGCTGGATGGCAAAGCTTCTGAGAAGCAGATGGCATGGCATGTACTCACATCAAGAGATTCCAGACAGTACCAGCAAAAGGCATGTTTGCAGTTCTTGCACATCATCTGGGCACAGCCTTCATCCCGTTCAATGTAAACTTTACACTTTGGACAGCGTTTGATTGGAGCATCATCTTCCTCCATCTTAAAACCTGAACTGTGGGAGAAAGGGAGCAGCTACTAAGGTCTGTGGCCATGCTGGCTTAGAGAAGAACAGCCAAGATCTGGGCTAAAAAGATAAGCATGATTTTTTTCATTTAAAGACTAAAACAGAGACATGACTAGAGATCCAGGCAATTGGAGTTGGCTGTGCTCTATTTTTCAAATATATCTCTAGAAAAAAGTTTCATGAGTCCAGTGCCTATGTGATAAAGAAAATATCCTCTCTCTTACATGTTTTACCAACTGCTTTTTTGTCTGGTGATGCTAATAGATACAATACAGATTTCTCCTGAATATGTTTGAGGTTGGCCAAGGCTCTGAGCAGCCTGGTCTAGTTGAGGGTGTCCCTGCTCCCTGCAGGGGGCTGCACTAGATGACCTCTGGAGCTCCCTTCCAGCCCTAAACATTCTATGGTAGAGGCTCAGGCAGCTCCTTTGTGCTTTGCTGAGAATGGCAGCAAGGAGTGAGTCTGCCAGAAGCTAACCAGTTTTAGAAACCAGCAGTAGAAGTGTAAGAATGACTAAGGGAAAGAAACAGCTTTAAGACAAAATACCAAGAAAATGTCTCCTTACTCTTAGCCCTCCAGTTTGTTTAAAGATTGAATGCTTTCTTCCTAAATACTTGATCTTTTGCAATACTTTACCTTGTTTCTCCTGGAAGAAAAGAGATTGGCATGTTCTCCTGACAGCCTTGACCTGGATGCCAATTAGATTTGCAAGCAGAGCAGAACTGGATGGCACAGGCTTTACACTGCACCAGCTGGGGATCCTGGGGGCTTGGCTCCTGGAGCTGGCACACTGCCTGGCAAGTAGAGGATGGGCACCAAGTCCGACACGGATCCAAAAGCACTTCTGCAGAGGGACATAAAAGAACTAAATTCAAAGGTGGTTACAAGACTGGCCTTCCAAAACTTTACATTCCAGCTGAGGTTGACTGGCAGGACATTAGAAGGCATTTGCAAAATAAGCCTTTTCATTTATGCTGCCACTCAAGACATAAATCTTGCCTGCTCTGCAAACAGGCACTGAACTGGAGTTTCCTGAGTCTGAATCAATTACCCACTTTCATTCAGTGAACTGAACTTGTTCTCAGAATGAGATGTTGCATTTTTCTTCAATTGTACTTGGAATCAAATAGAGTGCATGCTATGCAGCAGTTGGTTTGACAGTGTCTTGCTCAGCAGGACTATTTTGAGTTGGCCTCTGCCCTAATTAACCACATGATTAACAATAAGAATGTTATACCATTTCATCTTTTTATTGGGGGATGCTTGTCATAGCTCACTGAAGTCAATAAAAACTGCCAAGGACTTCAGTGGTATCTAGGCTGGGTCCTGCCCTCAGCAAAGCTTTAAGTTGTTTCAAAGTTTCATAGAGAAATTTAATAAAGAACAATTTTCTTTTCTTAGTTTATTCCCAAAATGTTGCAATTCTGGCAATCACTCCAGCAAGAACAGAAAAATGGTTGTTGGCTGGTCGTGGGGCTTCTTTTTGTGACAACCAGTTAACACACCATGTCACTGCACAAGAGAGAAACTGTGCATTATGGGATGCCTCTGGAGGGATGCCATTCCCCCAGCCTTGCAAAGGGTGGTGTTAATGTGTTACCTCTTTCAAACTGGAGCTTCTTATACCTTTGCATGATTTCTGTTGCAACCATGCACTCAATCTGTTGAGGGAAGACAGACAGATTTCCAGTTAGCCACAGCAGCCATCTAAGACATGTTCAACAAATGGAGACAAAACATTTGACCTTTAGAGAATTATTAAAAACATATGTTGGCAACAATGGCAACTGCAATATACAGAGACATATTTAACTTGGAAATAAAAGAAAAAAGCTTATTTGCACTAAAAGCATACCTCATTTTCTTGAAGATGACCTCTCTTTGGACAGGCAGCATCAGGACAGCTGATTGCTGTTTCTAGACCTTCTTTGATCAAAAGTTCCACATACTGTTTTAGGCACTGTAAGAGAGTAACAGACTGAGTTAACTAGTCCACCCAGGAGAAACCACTCTGTTTGAACAGAAAACTGAGCAAACTCAAACATCTTTAAAAAACCCAGATAGTGCTGTATCCCTTTTACAGCCATGGCCCATGATCGTGGCTTTTACCAGGGTTAGACCTTTACAGAGAAAGTAGCAAATTTATTTCCCCATCAAATAACTTTTCCTCCATTTAAAATTTGCAGCAAACTGAAAAGTAACAATAATGGGGAAGAGGACAATTCAAAAAGGGAGCTAGGAGGAGAAAAAAAGCAACAGGAAAACACCATCAAGATAAAATTAGATTAACCACACTTCAAAAATCTGTGACTAGAAACCACAACACAGCTTAATAAGCAGCAACTACCCATAGACAGACATGATGAGAAAGCAAAAGGGAGTGGTGCATCTTGCCTTCTGTCTCTAGAAAATCTATATTTTTCCATAGGCAGGAAAACTGTGAGAATTAGGACTCCCAGAAGAGCTACAGTTTCCATGGGGACTGAATAATAAATATGGGAATGCTGACACTTTTCTCTCCTAGCAACCACAGCATTTTACCCAAGTCATAGCTGAATACATAACACACAACAGCAGTTCAGAGATGCCTCTCAACAAAACCCACCAGAGGAAGCACCAGCAGCACCCACAGCAGGCTGAGCTCTGCAAGAACCAGGTCCTAGAGGTTGTGTGCCTTGGCAAGCTGGGATTTCAGCTGCAGAGGCATTAGTGCTCCTGGAATAACACTGTTAACTCTTCCCTCTCCATCTGCAGACACCAAGTGTGGGTTCAAATGGAAGCACATACATTTTTCATGCCAGCACTTAAAGAAAGTACTTTTCAAGCTGAATAAGCTTTGCCATCATTAATGATTAATGTGGGCAATTCTCCTCCTCAGCCTGTTTGGGATCACTGCCAATTCCTTTCCCTTTCCTCACATCTCCCAAGGAACAGCACAGTTCACCCCTGCCACGAGCAGTGGCCCAGGACACTGCCTGGCCCCTCAAAACCACTACAGCCCCAGGGCATTTATGGTACTGGGTCCCCAGCCCTTGAAATATCACTGTAAATGAGCTAGAGGCTAAAACACCCTGCCACTTAATGCTTCCTCACTCTAGAGATTTCTTGTGTGAAGAAGGAATAACCCAGAGGGGGTGCAAGAGAATTGGAAGCACAGGGGGTACCTGTGGCTTCTTTGAGGACACAAGAAGTGCCAGATGTGTCACAAAATCTTTAGCTACAGTGCTAGAAATGTTCAGCGTGCAAGCAAAACAACAAAGTAGTGTTAGGTACTCACTTAGATACTATGAAAAATTTATTGTAACACAACAATTAAAAGATGACTAATTGTTTCTCATTTTCCATGCAGCTTGTAGCTAATACCATTCTGGAAGAAAAGAGATTCAGGGCCTTTCCATAAAGTACTGTATAAAAGAACAGAGGATGTGAGAGTGCAGGTCAGCAAAAACAGCTTTCAAAATGAGCTGTATTTCCCCCACCCCAGAGAGTGCATACAGTGACATTAAGTGCCTAAGGGTTGAGGTTGGAACAAGGTCACCAAAGATCCTTCTTGTCACACACTGACCCTTCTAAAGCCAGCATGCTGAGGACCATCTTTATTCTCCCTTTCATGGGCATTTGGCAGTGGAATTAAAAACACTTGAAGATATAAAAAAAATTATTTTTTTTTTAATTTAAAAAAAAATCATTTTGGTGAATGTTTTGTAGCTCCAAACCTCCAGTTTGGTTTATAGGTACTTGTTGTGCTAGAAATACTAGCTAAGCCAAAGCTCAAAGTCCATGTGATGAGACTACACAGATAAACACAACTAAAACAACTACTTTGGGGAGTATTTTGTAACATTTTTCTGTTCTCAATGCCAGGTATTTACCTTGCTTAAAACTTACTAAACTAATTAGTATTTCTTTAGTATTATTAACTAATTCTGCAGTCAGTCAGGTAACTAGGTATTTAATGGGTAGATGCATGACCTAATGCTCATTTTTCCCCAAAGTGAAAGCTCTGTTTGTCCTGTCTCTTTATGGGCTCTTTAAAGATACTAGTTCTGTTCAAAACTGCCAGGGATAAATGCCTTTTCCTCCCCCCATACTGTCATCTTTTTACTGCAGCCCTGCTCCAGCTTGCATTGGCAGCCCAAATCCAGTCACATCACCTTGTGAGTGGATGGTGGCCAAAGGGTGTCTTGGCTGGGGAAAAGAAATGCAGCCTCTGTGCTTCCAGGTCTCAGGACAAACCAGCTGAGCATCCTTTCAGAGGTGAAAAGAAAAAAAATGGGTCTTGCCCAAAAGTTCTTGTTTTCCCCTTCAGCTGGGGGAATGTCAGGACAGGAAAAGTGCAGCAGGCTGCCAGGAGCAGGGACTCACCCATTTCAAATGCCACTGTGGTTAGTGTGAAGATGGCTGTGGATTTATCCTGTGGATAATCAGATTTTACTGCTTTGGCTCTAGCTCTGCCCACAAACTTTGTGACAGTACAGCCAAATGGCACAGCAGTCCTTGGGTCATGCTTCTTAACTGGCACAAACAACTTGCAGACAAATAATTCACACTGGTGATGAGCTGCAGCAGCCTTCTGCTTCAGCACAGCCTCCAGAGCAGCTGCATGGGAGGAACTGTGTCAGCTGGAGTAGAGAAGTGGCAGCATCAGGACATCAGTCAACAAATCTGAAGGTGAGGCAAGAAGTGTATCACCAAGGATGCAGAAGGAGGAGCCCTGATGACTTCTTGAGCTTGAAAAACTATGAGAATATGGGAAATCTCCTCTGAGACACAGCAATCAGTGGCTGCAGCCACAAAGCAGGACCATGAAACAGGAGCTAAATGAATTTGAAAAACAAATGCCTGTTTCCTGGTGAGTATCTTAATAGAGAATGGGAAGAAAAAGACTTAGAGATGCCTACCCTTTGAAACTGATTGATTTTTGTTGGGTTTTTTGGTTTGGTTTTTTTTGGGGGGTTTTGTTTGGTTTTGGGGGGGGTTATATACATATTTTTTATGACTGTGTACTGTATAATACATAGGAGATGAACTATTTTTCTTCAGAGAAATCTTTCACATCAGCAGTGAACAGGACATAGATGAGACAAGGATAGTATCTTGCAGTGTATCTTCATCTCAGAACAGATAATCAAATGGCTGTACATCTAAATATTTTTTCCTGTTGGTCCCAAGCTTGCATAAGCTGCTGCTTCTCACTTATTAAGGGCTGCAATTGGCAGAAACACACAAAGTAAACCTTACAGAAAGGAATTTGTTTTCAAATGCCAACATATGCAGGATGAAAGTCAAATATTCAGGAGGCTAAAACAACCACACAACACACACATAAAAATCTGCCTTCTCTCACGTGGTTGGTTGAGAAATGTTTATTCCATTTCAGACCAGAATGAGTATTTCTGAGTGGGAGGACAACACACCTGCCACAAACACAGGACCTTTTGCTTTCACATGCAAAACATGATGCAAACAAAAAAAGGAAGTTTTTTTCCCCAACAGCCAGGTGAAGAGGGGTAATATTAATCTCCTTTAGTAACATGATGCAGAAGAGGGAAGAGCTGAAGGCTCTGGGTCTAGTTTTCACTCAGCCTTCTGCAGTTCCCAACTGTCCATTTAATTACTCTGTCAATAGGCAAGTTTATGATTTCAGCAGGTGATTTTGTCATCACAGCACCTACAGCACAAGCCAGGCCCCAGGCAGCCATGTGAACTGTTGTGCAAACACACCATGAACTCTAACCATGAGGTCTGTACTGACACATCACGTGTGGAGATCACTATCAGCTCTCTACTAAGGCCTGTGGGAAGCAAACACAAGCAGAACTGGTGGGAAACAGGAAAACACTGCAGCTGCTGAGAACCACCCAGAGCTCTGCAAAACCTCACAGGCTACTACATTCCCCTCCCTCCTGTTTTCAAAGCCTCTAGGTAAAGGTGGGAGACAGTCAGAGCCACCTGCTCTTAGCCACAAAGCTCCTGTGCCTGCTTTGCCCCAGGGAAGGAGAAGCTGATGCTGAATCTGCTTCATTTGGAGCAAGGGATAGCACTAAGTCATGATTCTTCCTGTCATTCAGAGGCCAGCAAAGCTCTAAGCACTTCCAGTCAAGCAAGACAGCAAGAGGTCTTTAGCACAGCACCTCTGTGATGATAAGAGGTGCAGACTTGAACACAGAAATATTGTAGGATGGAGAAGTCTGTATGTTGATTGAAATTCTGCTTACATGCCAGTAACACAGCACCTGAAAGATCTCTTTGGAACACATGCTCCAAAAAATTCAATGTGTTGATGTATTGGGTCTGACTAAGCTGGAGTTAATTTGCCCCATTGCACTTTTGAATTAAAATAATTTTTAAAAAAACCAAACAAACTGATCCCATATCTGACAGGATGAATGAAAATGCTTCAAAGCTCCACCAAGGGGGGTTTAGACTGAATGTTAGGGAACATTTCTTTACCAAGAGTGTGGTCAAACACCAGAACAAACTTCCTAGAGGTGGTTGATGCCCCAAGCCCAGCAGGAGTTAAAACACATTTGGACAGTTCCCTTAAAACCAGGCTAAGGAGTTAAGTGTGTACAGCAGCATACTAAAGTGGTAAGTGAGAAAATGTTATTTTTTTAAACAGGAAAACAGAAAAGTTGACTGGCTGGGCTTTGCAGCAAGCAGGCAATACTATTTCTTTCCACTGCAGCATTAATACCCCTGGGTGAAACCCACCCAGCAGAAACAGCCATGATTTCTGCAGTGAAAATTGCACCTGGGTTTTTATGCCTGATAAATGAGACTCACCAGGGTACAGAAGATGCATTGGCATTGTGCTATTGTTGTCATCTGCTCCACAGGGTATTCACCAAGGCAGAGCTTGCAGGATACTAGTGGGTCAAGCACCAGGTCCCAGGTAGGCCTGTATCTTGCTGTAGTCATTGCAGAGCAGTCTGAAAAACAAGAATGAAGACACTCCATGATTTCCTTCTGCTGTTAACTCAGGGAAATTCTGATGCTACAACTCACTGTGTGTCAGCTGCTGCCTGTTAGATCTTTAGGAAAAAAAATCCTCAATATATCCTATATTCAGTTAATTGTGGACATGGCTATCACGGTCTCCAAATTCTCTGAAACAAAGATTTCACATTAGCTCTTCACTCCACTTAATTCATCAGAAAATGCCCTTTATAAGCTACATAAAGGCCACCAAAAGAACAGAGCCCAGTCACACTTCTTCCTAGTGCAGGCATCACAGAGGAGATGAGGAGACAAGGAAGATCAAACCACCCCACTTGCAGGGAGGCTCTGGAAGCCACACTCAAGCTTCACACTCTTGAAACAGATTCACAGCCCCACAGAACAACACTGGTCCAGTGCTCCACCACTCCTGTGGTAAAGAAATCCTTATTTCAGGCTCTCAACTCTGCTGACTCAAGGTCAGTCTCACTTCCATATTTTTGAAGCCGTGGTCCATATCTGGTAAGAATATTTATTATAATAATATTATACTGTCATACAGTACATCCTTTTCTAGGCCAGCATCCCAAAGCAAACTGGGAGTAGGGAGCATAGGAAAATAGCTTTATTAACAGATTATTCAGAGCAGTCTTCTCCTAAATGATCATCAATCTGACTAATGACTCATTGGGAAAACATGTGCATATCCATGCAGAACAGGAGCCACTGCAGCACAGTGACTGGAGTCTTGTTGCTGTAACATATTATTATCTCTCAAACAGGAGAGTTATGCATTCTGGGAGATGGGTATGGAGGGGAAAGGCATCTTATTATTTCTGTAGAATAATTAATTAAGGGAATATAAACTGGATTTCTGAACAGTAATCCCTCAGTTTTTTTGTCCACCTACACAGACTACATTTTCAAGTGAGAACAAATGGCTGATTTGATCTCTGCTCAGTCAAGAATAGACAATTCCTTCTTTCTAGGCTTCAGAAAGTTGCAGAAAACAGTGAAACTATAAAATACTGTGAAAACTTCTGTGAAAATCTCTGTGACAGCAGCAAAATTATGCAGCTTTCTCCCATGCAAGCCAGACAAGAAGTCATCAAATAGTGTAATTTTTCTTATTGCACTGTAGTCAAGTGTTTTATGGCATTGTCCAGTCAAGCTGCAGTTACATAAGACATACATGAACAGCTATGTGTGAAAAAATGCCCTAGCAAATTCAGCTGAATAAAATAGTGATATTCAGCATGATTTACCTGTACAGTCTTCTTCACCAAGCAAGACTCAAAACAGAGCTTTCTCCATTTCAGCTTTAGATCAGGGAGGGATTTCACTTGTAAATGAAAGTCTTCAGTCCCCTCTCTTACCAGACAGGAATTTAATCAGGTATACTTGTGTCATCTGCATCAGAGCATTATGTTAATCTGAATTTACTGACATGATGGAAAACTGCTCTTTTACAAGTCAAAGGAAGGGATTTAAATGGCATTTCAGATTCATTCTCCTTCCTGATGTCCCTAGTGAAAATCATCCAGGCTATTAGATGAAATCAAACGCATCAGCTATGATAAAATTTCATTCTGTGAATGTATATTTATTTTTATATATATATATAAAAATAACTGCATGTAATATATATCAGCCAGGCTATACTTCCTCCTATGTGAAGTCAAAGACACGTCACGGTACAATTGTATATATTTAGAATA
>JANHGL010014321.1:0-20771 GCA_024611195.1 Ceyx melanurus
CTCAGGCAGGGGGGTTGGACTAGATGATCTTCTAGGTCCCTTCCAGCCCCTAATATCTGTGATTCTGTGATTCTATGCTGAGGAAAGAACTGTAAGAAGTAATAATGTTCTTTGTAACTTACGCTGAGAAAAAAATTATCTTTAATTCTCTAGCAACAAGTTCAACCAAACTGGAAGACCTGAGTTACCTGGATGGACAAAGGAACGCTCCACTCCGCTCCTCGGTTCGCCTGCCTTGGCACAACACTGCTGGCGGGAGAGTGCAGCAGGAGAGCAAAGGTACCTGCACGTTTGCCTCCCTCTGGCCAGTCAGGAGCCACTGGTGGGAGAAGGCAGCAGAGCAAAGGTACCTGCACGTTTGCCTCCCTCTGGCCAGTCAGGAACCACTGCAGCAGTTTGTTTTCTTCATAAAATTTAGGTGTTTTCTTAAAAACTTTTGGAATCTGCAAGTTTTTCACAGTTGAACTTGAGTTAACCCTCAAATTACAGATGTAGCTTCTCTTTTATCACATTTAGTTCACATTGGAATTGTGCAGGTGGCCTGAGCAGAGCAGGTGTGTTTTTCCTGATGAAGTTCTAAGAGTCTGGCAATGGGCGCTGCTAACGCTGAATTAAACCATCTACACCAGCGCTGCTCTGTCACATCAGGTTTCTCTAATAGCTTTTTCTCCCTGCCACCCCCTCGCAGCTCGTTTCATCCCCTACAAGCCCCAGGACATCGTGTTGAAGCCGCTGCTGTTCGAGGTGCCCAGCATCACGACGGACGCGGTGTTCGTGGGTCGGGAGTGGCTGTTCGTGGCGCTGGAGCAGCAGCTGCAGGGCTCTGCAGCCCAGGCCAGGGGCGCGGTGATCGCCGGCAGCGTGGGCTTCGGGAAGACCGCCGCGGTGTCCCGGCTGGTGGCTCTGAGCTGCCACGGCAGCCGCATGCGGCAGATAGCGTCCAGCAGCCCCCTCTCCTCCCACAGAAGTACGTGCCTTTTCTCGGGAGTTCACTGCTGTGCTGCTGACAGACTGGAGTGCTGTTTGCTCTTCTGTGCAAACCGAGTGTGACTCAGCCCAGACAGGGTGCATGGGGACAGGGTCTCAGTGGCTCTGGGACTGCAGCAGCTGCTGGGGGGAGAGGGGACCTGCCTGTGCCCCACTCTCTGTATGCACTGCCCAGTGACACCCCTCCTCCCTGCAGAGAACAAAGCTATGGAGAAACCCATCTTGCTGGGATCCACAGGATTCTGTCACCTGACCAGTCCAGTCCCTACATGAACTGGAGGGACAGTGTGACTGTTACTGGGTGTCTATGATGTGTCTGATGTACTTGTCCTTTATATTTTGGGGAAAAAAATGGTCATTTCCCGGGTGACTTGGTCTAGGTGACCTTGCTCTGGCAGGGGGGTTGGACTAGATGATCTTCTAGGTCCCTTCCAGCCCCTAACACTCTGTGATTCTGTGATTACTGCCACTTCCCTGCTGACACTTCCAGTAATAATAATGATGAATTGTGTCTGTTTCCAGGAGTTCAGTCTTGTAATAACCACTAGTCTAAAGGAGCCATTGCATGTATGATTTTCCTAAGGAAACTCTTCACATTGGCATGCTTTTACTTTCAGTAGTTCTGTAGTTTAATCAAAGTTAGTTGAATTATTTTAAAGTTATGAATTTGCTAGTACGTGTCTGTATTTATTAGACTTACTGCAGGGTTATTTGGTTGCTACTCTTCATCTTTAACTTCTACCCTGGCAGTGAAGATAGCCTGTGATGTTTTCCCATAAAACAACCTTCTATCAACAAATTCTGTCTCTTTTGTGTTTGTTGCCATTAAACACAGGTGGTGACTTCTGTCAGGAGATCCCTTTGAGCCAGATGCCACCGCCTGCTGCTCCAGCAAGTGGTGCCAATACAATGAAGACTGTGAATTGTCCTGGGGCTGCTGAATGCCCAGACCAAGCGGGTGATGCGGTGAGGCGCCTTGCTGCAAAGGTAATGGGTCTCTGGGATGTTGGAAGACCTCTAGTCTGCAGGCAGGCAGCCTGCTCTGCAGAGCCTCTGGTGCACAGGCACCAGTGGTCAGTGGTGGGAGAAGAGGTGGCAACCTTGGTCACTTCTAAGAGATGTGGACATTTCATGGGTGGTGAAACTGGCTCTTACCTTATTGCAAAAGTGTGTATTCCTTAAAAATAATCAGAATAAAGCCAGTTGTTCTCTTTCTCTGGTTGCTGCATGAGGGTGCCATCAGTAGCTCTCTCATTTACTTCTACTTGATGAGGATCAAATTAGTTCTTGGGTCATTACAGTATATGACATGATGTTGTTAAATTTTAGTTATTTGATTAGTTGGAGCCTCAGATTATTTTTCTTTTACTACTTAATTGCTGGACTGTTTACCCACTGTATTCAAATGATGTGAGCTCAAATTAATATATCTTCATGCCAAAACCTGACGTTTTGATTTCTTTTCCTCTTTGCATACCCTCAAAATCAATTCCATGGTCTTCCTTCCTGTGTCTCTGACACAGGTCACCAGAGACCAGTTGCAGAGTTGGATGATTATTAGAACACTTGTAAATATTTTGCAGTTGAAAGAGAAATTTAATAACACTTTGTCATAGCTGGACTGACTAGCAACCACTGCAAATGTTGAACGGGTAACACTTGTGTTGGTTTGGTGTTTTTAAATTCCCCAGGTGGTGGCTTATCACTACTGTCAAGCTGACAACACATACACCTGCCTGGTCCCAGAATTTGTGCACAGTATTGCAGCTTTGCTTTGTCGTTCGAGTCAATTAACAGCATACAGAGAACTCCTGATCAAAGAGCCTCACCTGCAGAGCATGCTGAGCCTGAGGTCTTGTGTCCAGGATCCAGCAGCAGCTTTCAAAAGGGGAGTCTTGGAACCACTTTCAAGCCTCAGGAAAGGTAGGTTGAGCAGTAAGTGACATGGGAACTGAATCTAAACATAGCCGAGAATGTATCTTAATACCCTCATATAAACACATAAAGAGGAACACTTGAAGAAAGGGATTCCCAAACTGTGGTAGTTGTTTGTAACAACACCAGGTAGGTTTTCAGCAGTTTCACATTTCAAAAGAAAATTCTCTGACACTTACTAAAGATCTTGGAAACTTTTTATTTGTTCAGCAGAAAACTCGAGGATAATTTTGTAGCTTGAAGTTAAGGCTGGCACATTTGTATTAAAGGGTTTTGTTTTCAAATGCTTTTGAGCTTTGTCACTCTGTTGTGTCATTTTCTGTGCCTAAACACCTGCAAAGCAGATGAGTTTGCTCAATTTTTAAATTGATAAGGCAGTTTTCCAAGAAGGTGCGTAATCCATTGGCAAATCTTACATTTAAACCTGGGATTTTCATCCTTAGCAAGTGCTCAAAATTAATATTTCTTGTTTCTCAAGCTGTTGCAAAGTAACCTCAAAACTGAAAAGTGTAAGCCAATGCTTTGTGTTTTTTGCAAGTTTTGAACCAATAAAACATGTCCAATAAAGAATATGTTTTAAGTAAATAGCTAATAATTGAAAGAATAATTAAATACATAAACAACCTACACATGCCTTCTTCCCATATCCATGCATCTCATATTAACAGCCTTGTTCACTGATTTGTGTAGCAGATCCATAAGAACATTGCCATAAAACCACTGCAGTAAGTGGTCAGTTCCACTCTTTGTCATTTTATGGCAGTGTTTTACTTCTGAATTGTTTTTAATCTCCCGAATAATGCTGAAATGCTGCAAGGTGTACTGCTGTGCATAGAGATATGTTTTTATTTCTTGACGTTCCAAACTTGGGGATAAAAATACATCATCTAGTAGGAGAGATTGTATATAAATCTCTTTTTTGTTTTCATATTTCAGAGCAGAAAATTCCTGAGGAAGACTACATAATTTTGATAGATGGTTTAAATGATGCTGAATTTCATAAACCCGACTATGGTGACACACTTTCTTCATTTCTGACAAAAATAATCTCTAAGTTTCCTCCCTGGCTGAAGCTCATTGTGACTGTAAGAACTAACTTGCAGGTAAAAACACCTTTTAACTTCTTTCATGTCCTCAAAGCCTTAGCAGCCTTTTATATTTCTGCAGCTGCATTATTGTGAAAAATACTGGGTTCAGAGGAGTTCAAAGTAAAGTCTCTTGGGTTTTTTTTTCCTTCCTGCTTTTGTTGTTGCATGTTTATTTACTGTGCACAAGTATGATAGTGGAGGCTGTTTTTGTACTGAATCACTTCCTAGCTGTGCTGGTAGAAATCATATTCCAAGATGTGGTGAAATCAAGAGTGTGTCCTTGGCCTTTGAGAGTAAAATAAGCAAATTAATGTTTTAAAACTGAAAAAAACCAAACCCAAAGTAATTAGAAGCTCATAGTCTTTTTACCTTCAGCACTTCAGAGTGTAACTCTGGTTGTACTGAGCTCTGGATTTTCAATTTTTAGGAAGGGGTAACCCACAGTTCCACTATCTGTGTTGATGAAATGGATTCCTGACCTTACTACCATTGTTCTCTGCATCTCTTTATCTGTTTACTGCCCCTGGACTCAACCTCAAAACTTCCAGTTAAAGCATTTTGTCAGAATGAAGCAGCCAAGACACACTTGCAGAAATCTTCAGCGTGTTGAAGTGAGGCCATATGGAATTCCCAGTTTTCTGCCCTGAACAGCAGTGTTCTGAACAAAGTTCTGGTTTCATTTCCAGCACTAGTCAGGCTGGTTTGATTTGGTCTTTTCCTGTATCTGCAATAACACCCTTTACATACCTGAGATACAGCTCTGCCAGCCCTGAGCTGCCACCTGGCTCAGCATCCCTCATTCTCAGAGAAGAAACTTTGCAGCAGAGCTGAGTCCAGTTAAACTCTTCTGATACATGCCTCTGTGTAACAAGTTTTAGGTCTTATTTACACAAAAATAAACATGCTCTGTGTTGCATAAACACAGAAATGTGACCAGGCAGACTTGCTAAGTACTAGTCTGACTCTGCAGTGCTTGGTATGTGCTTTAACCTGAACAGGGCAGTGTGTGTGGGGATGGCTCTTCTGATACTGAAGATGTAGCACCGAGGAAATTATTTTCTCATCGTTTGTGATGCTTCCTAAAAATCATTCATTCTGCTTCCCTCCTTTCCCTGGCCTGTCTTTGGGTCCAGTTCTGGTAACTGTTTTCTGTTCCCTTAGTTTTGAAGTGATCATTTCTATAGTTTTGTCTGCTTTAATTGTCTTGCTGAGCTTGGTCCCTAAAATATGTGAGACCTTCCTATGAAAAATGATGAAATGTAGAAATACTGTTCTGCTGTTTATCAGGGGACAATATCTGCAAAGCTATCACAGTGACGCTGGATTTATTTTTAATCTGTCTTGTACTCATTACAAAAGAGATATTTAGGACAGATGATTTGTTGAGTTTTCAGTGCTGTTGATGTTCTTTGTTTTTTTCTTCGTTTTTTTCCCTCCTCCCCTTCATAGGAAATAGTAAGTTCACTGCCCTTTATCACAATATCCTTGGACAATTTTCCAGACAACAAGGAAATTCATGATGACCTGAATGCATATATTCAGTACAGAATTAATAACAGCCAGGAAATTATAAGCAACATATCTTTAAATGGAAAAGCTGATGCAGCTATTATTGGGAAAGTGAGTAACCACCTGATAATGAGAAGCCTGGGATCTTACCTCTATTTGAAACTCACTCTGGATCTTTTCCAAAAAGGTCACTTAGTAATCAAAAGTGCAAGCTACAAGGTTGTTCCAGTGTCTCTATCAGAACTGTACTTGCTCCAGTGCAACATGAAGTTCATGACAAACTCTGCCTTTGAGCGAGCCCTGCCAATTCTGAACGTGGCACTGGCCTCCCTGCATCCCATGACAGATGACCAGATTTTCCAGGCTATCAATGCAGGCCAAATACATGGTGAACAGCAGTGGGAAGACTTCAGCCAAAGGATGGAATCCCTTTCGTGTTTCCTGATAAAAAGACGTGACAAAACACGTATGTTCTGCCACCCTTCCTTCAGGGAATGGCTTGTTTGGAGAGCAGATGGTGAAAATACTGACTTCTTGTGTGAGCCAAGGTAATGAAACCTGCAGGAAACCATGTTCACATGGCTGTGATGATGCTTTATGTAACTGTTTGCAGCACTTGGTAAGAGGAAGTGTAGTGTTAGAACACAAGCATGCCTGATGTTTTCCAAAATCAGAACTGTTACATTCCTACAGGTAAACTTGACCTGAATGATCAGAGCCTACAGTGCATAGCTGACTTTGTGGAATGTGCAGGTTTGCATTTGACTTTGTTACCCTCGTGGAGAAATGAGAGTACCGTGTGTTATTCATACAGCAAAATTGCTGAGAATTGTGGGAAGCAGCACCGTGTCTGTTTAGAGTCAGGAATGGAAAGAACAGATCATTTGTGCTCACATGAAGACACTTTGTTCTCTAATGGCATCCTCATGGCATCATTTCAGTATGCTGGGAGGTGCCCTGTGCCCCAGTCTCACTGAGAGCTGGTTTGGAAAAGTGCTGTTCAGAAACTTCTGAAGATGGGATGAGAAGCCTTCCCCAGCTTCAACCTCCAGATGAATAGTCTAATTAGCATACAGTTAATTGTCCTTTTCCAGGATGTATTCTGCACAGTAGTAAATTATGACCTGTTTTTCTCGCTGTTGCACCATTTCCACTGTTTCCTAGAACACTGACCTCCAGCTAATGTAGATGAAGAATTACTGAAATACATGTTGAATCTCAAATTTCAAAAGGGTTCATGGAATCATTTAGGTTGGAAAGACCTTTAAGATCATTGACCATTAATCCAGCTCTGTCAAGGTTCAGACCTTCTCCTTCGAAGTGAGTGGGTGTTACCTGAGGCACCTGCTCTTCTGACTGTGAGATGGGATGGGACACAAGGCAGCAGAACACAGATGGGTGTCCAAAGGTGCACTGGCCTGGCACAGGCCTCTGGAGAGGTGGAAGCATAGAAATATGAGTGTGTTGGACTCTGAAATTTGACTTTTTTCTCTTTGTGCTGTTTTGTTACGGCAAGAATTTTATTAATTTGTAGTAGCTGAGCTACTGTGCCAGGAGTACAGATGTGTCAGGATATTTACTGAAAGCAGAGTTCTAAAAGCTGTCTTCTTTTTACTAGGAATGGTCATGCTCTGCTGGCTTTCATGTTTTCTCGACAAGAGGGAAAGTTAAACCGCCAACAAACTATGGAACTTGGTCATCACATACTTAAAGCTCACATTTTTAAGGTAAAACTTAGAGTTTTTAATAGATTTTGTGATCTATTAACACTACTGCCTTTTAGGGATTCTCCTCTGCTCTGTTTTAGTAATTTGTTAAAGGACGTGCAAATTCTTGTCAGTGCTGACAAACACAATTGTCACTTCTCTTTATACTGACAGGTGTGGGTATAAATAGCATTTCTAATCCAGTAGAGATTTCCTGTTATATTGTTTCTGTTAGGGTCTGAGTAAAAGGACTGGAATTTCTTCCAGTCACCTCCAAGCCCTGTGGATTGGTTATAGTACTGATGGACTGTCTGCAGCCCTTGCTTCTCTGAGAAACATCTATACACCCAATGTGAAGGTAAAGTAAATGTTCCTGAACAATCTGTGCTTCATCTGCCACTGTTGCTGTAGCTGCTGCTGAATATTGACATTTGTGTAATGCTTCAGAAGGAAAACATCCACCACTATGCATCTGCTACTGAACTCCTTTAGAACAAGTCTTCATACACTTTTTCTAAGCTCTTGCTAAATTCCAATTCAGGTTTCCCTGATGGGTTATGGGAAGGAGGGTTTCACCCTGGTTCTGATGCAGGGATAAACTGCTGTCAGTTTTACCAGCTGCTGAGCCTTGTGATTGGACAGTTGCATGTGCACACACTCGCATGCTGTTGATCATTTTGAGACTGCTTTTTAAGCAGCCTGCATCTCTGTTGCTGGAGTCAGTTACATAAAAGGGCAGGTAGTGGCAAGTCCCACAGCTGAAATTGAGGCAAGAGCGTGCTGAGTTTCAGGGGGAGGTAATTCTCCTGTTAGGAGTACTTCAGTAAAACAATGATCTGTTTGCTAACAGATGATTTTAGCTTTCATACTGCTATGTAAGAGATAAAAGTCAAAAAGATGATGGAGTGGAGCATCTCCTTGCTGAGGAAAGGCTGAGGGAGCTGGGGTTCTTTAGCTTGGAGGAGAGGAGACTGAAAGGTGAGCTCATTCATGTTGATAAATATATAAAGGTGTCAGGAGGATGGAGCCAGGCTCTGCTCAGGGACATCCAATGATGATGGAACATAGGATGAGGGTCTGTGGAAACATAAGGAGAAACTTTTCATGGTGAGGGTGACAGAACAGAGAAAGGCTGCCCAAAGAGGCAGTGGTGTCTCCTCTGGAGACATTCCAGACCCACCTGGACATGATCCTGTGTGACCTAATCTAGGTGATCCTGCTTTGGCAGGGAGGTTGGACAAGGCGATCTTTCAAGGTCTTTTCCAATCCTAAATGTTCTGTGATTCTGTGAAAGTCAAATGTCTGCCAATAGAACCATCATATTGAGTGAGTAACCCTGAATTACTTGAATCAAGGTGTCAGAGTCTCTTAAATTCACACGAATTTGAGGAACAAATTGTTTTGTCTGAATTAATTTCTAGGTGAGTCGGCTGCTGATCTTGGCAGGAGCAAATGTGAATTACAGGACTGAAGTACTAAATAATGCCCCAGTGCTGTGTGTTCAGTCGCACCTTGGACATGAAGAAGTGGTTACTCTCTTACTAGAATTTGGAGCTGCTATTGATGGAAGTTCAGAAAATGGGATGACAGCTCTCAGTTATGCAGCTGCTGCAGGCCACATGAGCATCGTCTCGCTGCTGTGCAGAAGAGGGGCAAAGGTAAGATGATGCACAGGCTGTGTGCAGAAAAGGGGCAGAGGAAAGATGATGCACAGCTAAGAAAACTTGGTGATTCCACAAGGATATAGTTCACACACACACAGAGCTGGGACATGGCAGCAGGGCAGTCCAGATCAACTTCCATTAAGCATTTTCCATGTGCCACTGCTCACAGCCCTCTGGCCCACCCCTTCAGCCAGTTTTGGGTCCACTTCACTGTGCACTTACAAAACCTGTGCTTCCATCAGCTGTCCATGGCTGTGTTATGGAAGACAGTGTCAGAAGCCCTCCTGGAGTCAAGGTAGGTGACGTCCACAGCTGTCCCCTCACCCACCAAGCCAGTCACCTCATTGAAGAAGGCTGTCAGGTTGGTTAAACGATTTCCCCTTGGCAATCCCATGCTGACTGCTGCTGGTCCTTCATGTGTTTGGAAGTGGTTTCCAGGATTATTTTTTCCATTACCTTCCTGGCAACTAAAGTGAGGCTGTTTGGCCTGTAATTCCCCAGATCTTCCCTGTTGCCTTTTTTGAAGAAAGGGTGACATTTGCTTGCTTGCAGTGCTCAGGAGCTGCTTCTCTGTACCACCTTTCACTTTTGACTTTGAACATTGTTTTTTTCCAATGCAGGCTGACTGTGTAGACAAGAAAGGCCAGTGTGCTTTGGTCCATAGTGCCTTGAGGGGGCATTGTGATATCCTTGATTACCTGCTCAATGTTGCTTGGAAAACACCTTCCCAAGAACAAAATTCTCTAAGAAAAAGCCAGGCACTGCAACAAGCCCTAACAGCAGCTTGCAGTATGGGACACTGTCAGGTAGGTTGATAGTTCAAATATTTCCAGATCCCTTTGAATTTGAGAGTTGTACAGCAGTGCTTACAGCTATTTTTAAAAGATCTTTGAAAAGCAGAACTATGGAAACATCTGATACTTAAAAGAATATTCATTCTTAGCACCTGTTCTTAATGCTCTAATTAATCATACAATATTATTCGCTTCAGAATTGTTTTATATGTTATGTTCTGCTTACATTTTCTTCCCCCTCAGAAGTACCCTAAATCTCTGGTGGTGATTAAGATAATGGTGTATCAGTGGTGCCTCTACTTTGTTTCTACATTACAGTGATTTTTTTGTGCTGATGCCTCTGTTTAGTCTGTATCCTGCACTAAACTCTAGCAGTTGCTCTATCATTCAGTGACCCCCTGATACTTGAATAATGATCACATTATGCTGATCAAATACTCTGTGTACTTACAGTAAGTGATGTGCCAACAGTGGGAACTTCAGGATCTCTTCAGTAAAACTATTTCAATACATTAAATATTCAGTATTTAATTCTTCTTTGCTAGAAAAAAGACCTTTGTGTTTCATTAAACAAATTATATTCTAGCATTTTGAATATTAGGTTTTTCCACACATATTATCTTTTTCCCCTCCTTGGTTTAGACAACTGCCTTGCTGAACTGGGATGCTTTATTTTTGGCATTGTTTGTCTTGATTATTCTGGTACATGTAGGTCACAGAGGAGCTTATTAAATCATAATAATGTAAAACACACTGAACCAATTAACAGAAGGGTAATGGCCTTTTTTTAATCAGCTTTCAGTAACATTTGGTCATCTTCAAGTTATACTAAAAATCACGCAGAACTTGCTTTGGATCATGAAAAATACTAATTTTCTTTGATTCATATGCATTAAGAGCAGTGCACTCTCATTTGTTTTAAACCTTTATCTTGAAAGTGACAACTGCTGGTTTCTGTGACTCACTACAGCTCTGCCAACTGGTTTTGACAGGTGGTTTGTTACCTCTTGACAATTGCAAAGGACCACAACATAGACATCAATGATACCGATGCCTTGTGGGGAGAAACAGGTATTGCCTTCTTCAGATTTTCCTTAATTTGAGTTACTCCTTTAAGTAGTAAGCCTTTTTAATATTTTTAATGTAACTTTCTGTGGCCCAAATAATGGGAAAACACCTGTTATAATGGTAATAAATTGCAGTTTCTAAGCACAGTTTTAAACTTAGTAAATCTGCTTATCTCATGTATTTGGAACGAGTTCTTTTATATATTAAAATACATAGTTTTATGTATAGGTTACATAACATATCATTACTGGCTTTGTAATTAAATCTGTGTCTATGGAAATAAGAGTGCTTGCAGCTTCAGTGCAGAATTCCATATGGGCTATCTGCACACCATTTTATATGTTCTTATCTTTAATCTCAGGAACTGTAGTCCTGGGCAGTTGGCTCTGCTGAGCTTAGGCAGGGGATGGAAGACAGGCCTTTGCACATACAGGAGAGGGACAGGCTGGCACCCCTGCAGCTGCACAGTCCCCTGTGGCACCAGTGGGCAGCAGCTCGATTCAGCTGGGCAGCTGAGGCTGCACAGGGGAGGGAACAGCCCCCAGGGTCTCTCAGCAGCCTCCTCACGCTGGAGAACCAGGTGATCTTTATTCTCATGCACATGAAAAGCTCCTGTTGCAAATCTAGTGAATTCCAAAACACATAAACCCCTATTCCAAACCAGTTTCCTGGTAGCTGTGTCCCTCTGTTTAACACTTGCAAGGTTAACAGTGTTTTTTAGCTGGAGGTCAGTAGCATGGGAAGCTGTGGACAGCACAGACTCTTCAGCTCAAAGAAGGTGTTCAGGAGGACCAGGAGGGTGTAGTCTGCTGTGTGCTGGACATGGGGCAGTAATCCCTTGATGTCCAGAGCAAGGGTTAACACACAGAAACTGCTGATTCATAACCTGCTGTGGGGGAAAACAACTCTAACCAGTGCAGAATGAAGCTACATTGTCCAAGACACTGATTTGCTGCAGAGGTGTAAAATCTGATGTTTGGAAATACCTCACTGGTGAAGATGGAGCAATCTGCTTCCTGGAGCTTGAGTTCCAGTCCCTTTGAATCCCTGAACTGTTCCCTTCTGCACCTTTGAAGGGCCTGGTGGAAAGAGATGAAGCTTTCTTGTAAGGAAAAAAATGATGAATGAAAAAGGAACTAGAACTGCCTCAGGCTGGTGGGTCTTTCAGACTTTTTCATAAAGATTCCTTTTAACCTCCAAGCACATTTTACCACTGTTACCTTTGAGAAACATCTTTTTATTTATCAGGCCATGCGTGTGGCTTACAGACTTGGCTGACTCTGCCCGATTCACTTGAGTCTGTCCATAGTTAGGAAAATCTCTGGAGCAGCCGAGCCGAAAAAAATCAGGGTTTCAGTAGCACTCCCATAGCGTGCCAGAGTCAAAAGATGTGGTCAAGCAGCCAGGCAGTGTTGCTGAGCACTCTTCTTCAGCCCTGACAGCTGCTGCTGGGAGAGGAAAGCTGGAAGTCTGCGAGCTGCTGCTGGACGGTGGAGCCGCCGTGACGAGAGGCAACCGGAGAGGAGCCCTCCCGCTCTTCTGCGCCGTGCGGCAGGGACACTGGCAGGTCTGGCACAGCCCGGCCCCCACCGCCCCAGGGTGCCTCAGGAGAGAGACCTCCTCGATTCCCCTGGCCCTAGTCCTGCCTCGGGAGGGAGACCACCTCCATTCCCCTGGCCCTAGTCCTGCCTCGGGAGGGAGACCACCTCCGTTCCCCTGGCCCTAGTCCTGCAGTAAATTACTGTACATTGTCCCATAGGCATTTGCATCGACTTCAGAGGGCCGGGCCTGCTCGTACCACTGCTGACAGGGAAAGAGAGGGTTTAGAAGTAGATGGGCTGCATGACCACCTTAGTTGTAATATACCTGTAAAATAATACTTTGAATTGAAAAGATTTCATTTCCTAGGCCAAGAACAGAAGTGATTTCAGATCTCTTACTGTGCTTCTGTATTAATGGGGAGAGGAGCTTAGAGCCAGGAGCCTTCCTTATGCTGGGCCCTCCTGTCAGGAGAAGGCCCTGAGCTGGAAACAGTTCAGATTTGAGTTGCACGGGATATCTCCACAGTTGCACACCTTAATCCCCTTCTTTCAGAGGTGGTGGTGGTGTGGCTGAAGTGTCAATCTGCCTCTCCATCTTTAAGCTGCTGCATTCTGTTTCAGATTGCCAGGCTGCTAGTGGCACATGGGTCCGACGTGAACGTGAGCGACAGGCAGGGCCGGACGCCGCTCATGGTGGCTTCTTGTGAAGGGCATTTCAGCACTGTGGAGTTCTTGCTTTCCCAAGGTAGGAAATAAACAGCAGTTCAGGACTGCCTGGCTGGGCCAGAGACAGCACCTGTGGGAGCTGGGTCCCTGTGTTATTAAATAGGGTAACCGTTGTATTTACAGGTGCAGCTATTTCAGCTCTGGACAAAGAAGGACTGACAGCTTTGAGCTGGGCATGCCTGAAAGGCCACAGGGACGTGGTCCAGTGTTTGGTTGAGAAAGGTGCAACAACTGACCAGACAGACAAGAACGGACGGACACCGCTTGACCTGGCAGCTTTTTATGGAGATGCTGATATTGTAAGTAGAACTAACTGCAAAACAAACCATGTGATGTCTTTTCATAATATAGATTAAAGCTTAGGAAAAATACTGGATGCTTAAATCCAGGATGCTTAAATTGCAGCATCTAGACTGCAGTGCAAGTGTTTACTCAGAAGAACATTCTCTAATTGAGGTTTTAGTACTGGGGTAGTTGTGATAGAACTCCAGCAATACACCATTGTGTTTCACAGGGTGCTGTTGTACTTTATTGCAAGCATTTTAATTTGCAGTAAGAGGTAGCACTTAAAATTCTTCGCTGGATGAACTGGAATTTTAAAAAAAAGGCCATGGGACATGAAAAGAAAATATCTTCTTTTTCAGCCTCTGCAAAACCCATCGAGGTAACCTGACAGGGTCCCAGTGTTCTGGGGACTGGAACAGACACCCCAAGTATGAGCTGTAGGAAGAAAAAGAATATTACCAGAGTAGTCTCAATGCAGAGGGATTTTCCTGCGCAGGTTCTGTTGGGAATGGGGGTGGGTTTGTTTTTTGGTTCCTTCTGTGCAGCTCTTGGGTGAGGTTTGGTGGCATTCCCGTGCTGTCTCCAGTGGACTCAGTTCCAACGGCTTTAGCACGCTCTGGACACTCAGTGTGCTGCAGGCAGGTTGGTGGTTGCTGAGCCTTTCACTGTTGTGCCTCTGCTATCCAGACCACGTGCCCAGGCTTGTCCTGTTTCCCAGGTGCAGTATCTGGTGGAGAAGGGAGCGATGATCGAGCACGTCGACCACAGCGGCATGCGGCCGCTGGACCGCGCCATCGGCTGTCGCAACACTGCCGTGGTGGTGATGCTGCTGAGAAAGGGAGCCAAGCTGGGTCAGTAGAGATGCCCCTGCTCCAGAGAGCCCACTGCTGCTCAGCTAGAGCTGTAAACAAGTAACTCTTGAAACCCACACCAGACTTGTGCAGGTTTGATGGTTTGCAGGCACCCGCTCTGGAGAATCAGGCTTTGTTTTAAAGGCAGACGCTCCAGACAGAAGTGAGGAAATGCAAGTGGTTTATTCTGTTTCTTTTGTGATGCCTGTTCATCAGGAGGCCTGGAGAAGTCTTTACGTGCTTACTCTGTCATGATAAACAAGAAAATTATCTTGCTGTTAGTGGTCCTGTCACACTGCCCTATACTGGCTTTGGACCAGCGGTGGAGCGAATCAGACCATTCAGTATCTGTCTGCCCTGCCTGGGAGTGGCAGGACGGAGGTTTGGAGATGGACATACCTTAAGTGTATGTCCACACAGTAGTAATGACAACAGTAGCTCCATGGAAGCAGATGATCTCCTGAATAGGGATTAGGCTTTTAGTGTGAACAGGTGTCAGAAACGTGCTTTCTTCCCTCTGACAGACATCACTGACATTTAACTTGCAGGAAATGCAGCCTGGGCAATGGCCACCTCAAAACCTGATATCCTCCTCATTCTGCTGCAGAAGCTGATGGAAGAAGGAAATACACTGTACAAAGTAGGTAGAATTTTTTGTTTTCTAATAGCAGAACATTTTAATTGGACTTCTGTCTGGAGATTAAAGTTCTTAGCACCTCCTTTCCTGATAAGACAAGATGTGTACTTGCACATCCTCATGTTGGAGATGAGACCAAGAAATCTGCAGAACCCTAGGAAAGAATAATAGAAAATAAATAAAATAAATAAAAAATAAAGACGGACAAGTACATTTACTTTCTGTTGAGCAAACTGCTCTGTGAACATTGGTAGCTGTCAGTTTCTAAGAGCAGCTCAGACATCAAGGTGCTCATTTGAAAGTGCCTTGTTGAGTTAATTGACATTCAGCATACCCTTCTTTTTTTACAGGAGAATGTTTGGTTTTTCTGTGTGCTGTTTAAATCTATAATGAGAAAAGTGACAGCTCTTTTGATACAACCTCTTTTTGGTGATACATTGCTCAGAGGAGAGCCTGGAATGACTTTAGTGAGTGGTGTGACACGCCTGTGTTGTGTCAGCCGTGTGACTCAGCGAGCATTGTTCCCAGCCCCTTCAGATACAGCTCTCAAGCTGTAGTTTGGGGTTTTTACAAGGGTCCTCAGATGTCTGTCACTTTCTGTCTGATCTTTGTTCTGTAAAAGTGTCTTTGCGTAGTAAACATGAGAGATCCTCGAGTCTTTCCCATCGTAAGTCAGGGTAGAGCTGCTCAGATTCTCCCAAACTCTTTTATGAGTACACCTGGATAATTTATCAAGTTAATTGATCCTGAAATGGGTTTAGAGCTTTCTATCCAAGCAGGTAGATTAAAAGGCTCTTGTTCTCATCTGTAGAAGGGCAAGATGAAGGAAGCAGCCCAGCGCTATCAGTATGCCTTGAGGAAGTTTCCAAGGGAGGGGTTTGGAGAGGAGATGAAAGCTTTCAACGAGCTGAGAGTTTCACTGTACCTGAATTTGTCTCGGTGTCGCCGGAAAACAAACGTAAGCTCTTGCTGTTAATCTGTTGCCTCTGATGCTGAGGATCTTAAGCTTCTGTTCTGCTGTGTTACTGATTTGTGCTCAGGTGTTTACTTTTGCTATTTCAGAATCCTTTTCACTGTATCCTGGTCTGGGTCTCTGTTGTACCAACAGGGGGAGACAGCTCACAGGATGAGGGTGTGTTGCTGTGGGGGATTTATTACTGTTGTTCTTATCATGGAGTCAGAGAATGTTTTGGGCTGGAAGGGACCTTAAAGACCATCCAGTTCCACCCCCAGTGGAGCAGCACTGTGACTTGAGCTTTCCTTTATTGCCAGGGTATAATGAGTTTGTTTAAATTACTAGGACTTTGGTATGGCTGAAGAGTTTGCTACCAAAGCATTGGATCTGAAGCCCAAGTCTTATGAAGCCTATTACGCTAGAGCACGAGCCAAGAGGAACAGCAGGTACAGTTTGGTTCATCTCTCTGCACTGCTTTTAACTTCCTAACACTTCCAGTAACTCTCTTCCTTTTCCACTAGTTCTATTTGGAATTTGCAAAGAAAAAGTTATTTTCCTTTGTGCACTTTGCACTTACATTAGGTCTCTGTTAAAGCCAACCATATGCCAAAGGCAATATTGGGTATTTGTTGAGGTAATTGCCAGGCCATCCAGACAGTAACAAACTGATGTGAAGAGGGGTTGTTTCAAGAAGTGTAGGAGTGAATGGAGCTGCTGCTGCATGTGACTGGGCAGAATGTCATCAGCAGTGTGCCACCAAGCTCCAGAGCTGCATTAGTACCAAGAGTAATCGGGTGCTGTTATCCGACAGGATATGTTGACTCGTGAGCAGTTTGAGATAAAAACAAGGTCTGAGAGGAGGAACTGCTTCTTTAGGATGAAAAGGCACCCTGTCTTTTCTAAACAGAAAATAAAGGGTCATGAAGCAGTAAGTTACTACTCTGAACATGAGTAAAGGGCTCCCTGAGGTGAAGTGTGTCAGTTCCAGTGTTACCAGCAGACTGCTGCCTTCTTGCAAAAGCTGTTACAATCCAAGGGGAGGGTTCAGGGCCAGGTCTGCACTGTCACTGTAGGGAAAAACTTCCTGGGATGGAGAACGTCCCATTCCTGCACCTGCAGCAGGAGATGACAAATCAGAGTATGTCTTCCCAAGTGGCACAGGAGGATTAGTGTCAGGCAATGCGAAGACTCAGGTTTGTCCCAGGTTTTTATTAAGCTTGCTGCTTTTTTCCTGCACAGAAAGCTGCTTGCTGCCCTTGCTGACTTACGGGAGGCTGCACAGCTGTGTCCCAGCAATCAGGAGATAAAACGTCTCCTAGCTCGGGTGGAAGAGGAATGCAAACAGCTGCAGAGAACACAGCAACAGAAGCATCAATCCCCGCAGCAACTACAGCAAGTTACCAACTCTGATAACGAGGAAGAAGGTGTCACACAAGGCATGACTGCTAATTTTAATCTCCAGGACAGGGAGGATGAACTGCCATACCCCGAGGAATCTGTCTCCTCTCCGCAGAGGCTGCAGCGTTCCTTGGCTCCTTCACCCTACAGCAGGACCCTTCAGGAAGGTGTTCAGCAGAAAGCGAGGTCTGCATCCCCGCAGAGCAGAGCGGGCAGCAGATACCTGAGAGAGCCTGGCCTGATCATGCAGCCAACAAAGCAGGCACAGATTGTAAAAACCAATCAGCACCTGAGCTCCATCCAGCCTGGAGCAAAGCTGGGCAGCAGTCAGTGTACTGCAAAGACACCTTTCCAGCATCTTCCCCAGAGCCCCTTGCCAGTCCGGCACGCTAGAATCCAGCACTTGGATGGGGCAAGCACATTATCATCTGGAAGCATTTCCACAGGACCTAGTTCTGAGCTGTACAGTGAGAAGTTGCTGCCCAGCCAGTGTTCCCATTCACAGCATAGTGAGAACAGCTCTTCTCATTCCTTTGCCAGTAAGTCTAAAACTGCTGACCGGTTGCCAGCTCCTGCTCAGGTGAATTTCAGTGAAGCCAGGCAGCAAAGTCCTGTAACCAGCAGTGTCTCTTCTAGTTCTCCATCCAGTAGTATGATTCTTGCCACCTCAACCAGCAGCTTACCTTCAGCCAGTAGCTTTTCAGAGAGCATCAAGGGGCTGGGCCCCGATGTTCGGCTCAAGGACAGCACCACTACCCAGGCTCAGGGCACTGCTGCTGAGCACAGGCCTCGCAATACCCCCTTCATGGGCATCATGGATAAGACGGCGAGGTTTCAGCAGCAGAACACTCAGTCCAGCCGCACGTGGCACCCTCAGGCCTCCGACGGACTAGCAACACATGCTGCTGCTGGGGGCAGTCAGTCCTCAAGCGTGGAGCAGTTCTCAGCCAGACACTACCAAACCAAGCTGTCCTCTGCTGGTGCTGCTCCGGGAGATAGCAGCCAGAACGGCATGCAGGCTAAAGAGCGTGAGGAGCTGAAGTGCCAGACAGCCCCCCACTGTCAAGACAGCAGAGCCCCCAGCCAAGCGCCGCATCCCTGCCCCGACCCCACGCCTGCCCCGCAGCCACCCACCGCCCAGGAGGGACAGCCCGGCCACGTCCCCGCTGCCAAACCAAAGCGAGCGTTCGTTGAATCAAATGTGTAAATGTCGTTTTGTGTATTTACAGGGCTGCACACTGCTCCTAATGCCACGGGCTGGTAGTGCCACAAAGCCCCGTCCGGCCATGCATGCTGTGGAGGAGGCAGCCCCTGTAGGCCAGTACTTCATGGGACACAACCACTTTACACTGTTCCCACCACCCCAGGACAGGTGCAGTAACTGGAACGGCAGATTTCTGTAGGAAGTGTCAGTGAGGATCATCAGTCCACCAAACGAGGATCTCAGGCAGAGAAATCCTTTGCATTTTACCATTAAAACTTTCCTTTTAGACAGGGCTTTAGTCTTGGCTTTCAGTTCTGTGACATCTCACCACTTACTCGTGTAATGATTGTGCCTCTAACGCTTAAGTGCTTACTTCTGGAAGCAGTGTTAGGAAAGGTTTCTGCTGCCTACTGCTCAGATCTGTATATGTGTGGATGCTGTTTTCTAAATCAGAGATAGTATTTTATCACTTTTCTAGTGGGATCTAACTTGGGTTGCATGATGTACATTTAGGAAGCATAAATAATTTGTGTATGAGTAAACTATAAGCAGCCTTGTTTTGACATGTAAATATATTTTTAGTAACTAGAAGAAATCAAATAGTGACGTTTGCATGTGTATTGAAAGGCTTTGACCATATTGGTTACTGCACTGAAGAACACAAAGTGATGGCATATTAACAATAACCGCACTTTATCTAGTTATCTGATCACCCTTGGGTGCTACTTAAAGCAAAACGAGTTCGTGTTCCTGCGTGAAAAAGGTTCAGCAGTGAAATGTTGAGTAAGTGTTTGTATGGGAATCCCAAGTTGATGGAGTGACAATGGAAGTTTGAGGACAAATCTGTGTGGCAGGATGAAGTGGTGAAGTTTTTCAGAGGAAATAAGGTTTTATATTGGCAAGAATGTTCTGAAATAAAGAGATGTAGTGGCATTCCTCAGAGTGCACTTAGGCTGGAGTGCTCAGCTTTACATCCTCAGTCACTTTCCATGTCTTGTTTCTTTGTATACAGTCAGTGTTCCCTGTACATTGTAAACATTGTAAACCCCTTTATCAAAGTCTTCGAGTTTCCATCATTATGCTTTAGCTTATTTATTGTTTACTGTTTCTTTGATATTTTGTACAAGTCCTATATTAGTTTTGTCCTGTAGTTCTATTTTTGCACAGCTACTGTATTTTTTTCCATGCAAAATAAAGACTATTAATATACCCCTGGGATGAGATGCTGATGGCTACAGGAGAAACTCTCTCCTGACTTTTCCAGCTCCATGCTCAGTAATAGGGAACACAGACACATTGATGGATTTTAAATTATAAAAAGAACTACAGGTTCTATACTTTGCTATTTCTTATCTTCTAAAGACAAACTTGGCAAAATCAAGACATAAACTCAAAATGCAGTGAAAATTTTAAGAAAACTTTATTTGAAAAACTGTGAATCTGATACTTCATTTCTTAAACAGTTACCACAAAGTAAAATTACCAATAACTTCTAAGTCTTTCAGTATTTTCTGGGTGCTTACAACAGTGAAGATTTTATGACAAACATTTACTTGACAGCCCCAGAGGGGAAGAGAAACGCAGTTGTTTCAGATACAGTTCTTGCCTTTAGCTACACACAGTTTCACGTTGATGAATTTTAACAAGTTCAAAGCCAGGTGGTTTATTTCTGGTGAGTCTCGAGCCAGCGACTGATGGCCATTTTGAGTGTCCTGTTTGGAGTCAGCAGAAGCGAGGGCAGAGGAAGATTTGTCATGGGACTGGAGCGTCTCTGAGTGCTGAACCAGTGTTCCATTGCTTCCTTTTCATAGGAATAGCCATCTACAAAGAGACAACCACACCAGCTCTGAGGGTGCTTGCACACTGCAGAGCTGAGAATAAACCAGTCAGGTGAAAGAAAAAGAAAAAAGCTTGCCTAAGGTGGGAGGAGAGCCCTTCTGATCAATCAATCAATCAATCAATCAATCAATCAAAGCTGTGCTTTACCAAATGCTGCTGGCACTGAGCCACCAGCCACATCCTGAGCTGGGCAGGACTTGGCCCCAGGCCCCTGAGTAGGTTGAGGGCTTCAGCTCCTCCAGCTTCCTTCAGCTCCAGAAAAAGTTTTTCCTTGTGTTTATCCTAAACCTCTTGTGCTCCAACAACAGCTATGCTCTGTTTCATTCCTCTTCATTTCATTCCCCATTCATTCATCATCCTCTCCATCCCACTTACCTGATGTGGGAAAAAGCTTATTTAGCCTGAGTCAAGGAACTAAGCAGTTCAGCATTCTGCTGGCTTGCTGTTTTTTCCTTGAATTCTATGTAGTGAAGAGGCATCAAAATGTTACTTAATGCTTGCTGATCAGAGAATCACAGAATCACAGATATTAGGGGCTGGAAGGGACCTAGAAGATCATCTAGTCCAACCCCCCTGCCTGAGCA
>JANHGL010014324.1:0-29966 GCA_024611195.1 Ceyx melanurus
ATATGTTATATTTATGTTGTTTATAAACAAAAATTTGTTTATTTTTACAGATAGCTTCTGAGAAAGGCTCATGCCAATTAACTTTTCAACTTTTTTAGCTAATTTGGGAGTAATCTGCCCTCAAAATAGCATTATTTGGATAGTGTACTAGGCTTTCACACCATCTAGAAATAATAATTGGTCAGATGGACCTATAATATAGCAAGGTGATGGGGTGCTTTAATCTTTTTTAATCCCATGGAAGTTTGGTTGTGTGATTAAAACTTTTGGAACAGCTGGAGTAGCATCATCTCTGTACAATGAATTAAGAAGTGACATCCTCATAAGTTTTATTCAGCTTTTGGCAAAAAGAAATGGAGCAGAGAACTGTTATTTTTATTTGTATGCTAAAACCATCTTTGAACTCTGACCAAGAGCAGGGTATCAGCATGTTAGTGAGCTAAGCTGTGCTCCAAAGTACTTCAGCTACATCAACTGAGTGAAAAAGGGTATTATCCATTCTTTGCAGATGTGCCACTAAAACCCAGAGTGTCATTTGCCCAAGGGCAGCTCTGAATTGTTTTATTGAGTTATTATTAGTTTGAGAAGCAATACAAACCACCCCTAGAGAAGCACTGCACATTATTACCCATCTAATGCATTCATCACAGGGAGGTCACTGGCCATGAGTGGAGCTCAAAGGCTCTGTGTTAGTTAATGAGAAGTTGATAATCAATGTCATGGCTTTTTCCATATTCTTGCTTTTGAACTGGGGCCATTAAAATAGGAAAGATGGTATCTGTGTATTTTGGTGACTGGAAGGGTTAATAAACAGACAAACAGAGCTTGGAATTAACAGTAAAAATTTGAAATGAAGAGTAAGTGGTTCTTTTAAGACAATCTCAGGCAGTGACTGCTGGTCACTGAAGGACAAAGTTAAGCACTAGATTGGTGAAAGAACCAGAAAAATGAGGGAGAATGGAACAGGAATTGTATGTAATGAAGACATGGCAAATGTTTAACTAATGTTATTTAATTATATCCCTCGTCCTTCTGCTTTTGTTGCACTTTTAAATTTTCTGTTTAAAAGGCAATGTTCCTTTGGCTGCTTCTATCTCATTTTGGGGTTGTGCCTTCTATTGGTTATGTGTCTCACATAGTTCAGTTCTCATTCCTTTCATTATCTTCTTGTTCATTGTGCTATTCTCCTTATTAATTTAATTAGCTGCTTTTGCTTTCCTTTCATTCAGTTTTATCTTGAGCTTGTCTTTACAGTCTTCTGTCATGTCCCTTCCCTGCTGTTTGATTCCCAGCCCTTTCCAGCACAGGCAAAAGCAACATTTGCTTTGAATTCAGTGAGTTTGGAAGGACCTTTATGCTTTCTATGATAGCTGAAAGCTATTTGATGACACTAACTTCCCCTTGGAGAATGCCATGAGTTGTTGGTTCTGATCCCAGGGGAAAATCCTCTTTCATCTCTGATACAGAGATTTACTCTATCAACTGGAGAAGGTTTTAGAGAGGTTTGGGTTGGGTTTTTTTTCCTTGTGGTGAGGAAAGAACAGCAATAGAAAAGACTTCCAGCAATCCCAGATCAATAAGGGCAACTGGAACCTGATCCCTCACTCCCTGGGTGACTTTACCCTGTCATCACAAAGACAAGGACAGGCTTGTGGGACCAGGGAGGGCCAGAGTATGAATAACATGGTACTAATGCCACAGTATTCTGTGGCAGACAAGTGTTTATATCATAGTTGGACAAAAAGAGGAATTGATGAAACCCCTGAACTATCTTTCCCAGCCCTGTGGAGCTGCCAGCGTTAGTGCCAAGGTTGGATTCCTCCTGACTCTGTATCTCTGGTCTCTAAATGCAAGAAGGGGCTCACTCAAGGTCTGTGAAGACCCATCAAAAAAGGAAACCAGCACAAATCTGCATTGCTCCATGAGGTTCTAAAACCTTTGGCTTCTAAGAGACAGGGGTGAGCAAGGAGCAGAGGTGAAGAAAGCCATGGTTAAGATCTGCAGTTGGAAATGGCAGAGTCATAAGACATGAGCACATAAGGCTCCACAGAAAACTTCAGTTCCAAAAAAAAAACTCCATTCCAAGGGTACTGAAATCCAAGAAAACTCCTGTAAAAGCATTTGGCATTTAGATCTGGCAGCTGGCATGGGTTTAAAGCAGGATTTCTCCTGGACATTGACAGGGACGAGTGATCTATGGCTGTGTCTTCCTTCTGGAGATTTAGCAGTCATCCTTTAGCTGGCTATTTTTATTTCTCCCATCAAGCTACATCATTTTTTCTGGGATAATTCTACTGCAAGTCCTAGCTTCCAGTCTTTAATCCCATAGGTTTTTCAGCTGCTCCTACTCTACCTCTCTTCTTCACATCTTCAGTGTCTTCAGGTTTACATGGCTCTGATTTGAGCTCCTCATTTCCATTGCTCACTTAGGACTGCATCAGTTTTGTTGAATTGCTTTATTTTCCCTGTCTGCTTCAATTTCTGGCCTTGAATCACATCAGTTTTACATCAAGTTTTCAATCACTCTTATCTCAGACATCTATTTTTACTTCTTGCTTTGAGTCACATCAACGTTCATATCAGTGTAATATATATAACCATCTCCTATCACTTATTCTTGGCATATTGGCTTAAAAAGGATTTCCAATTTGTATAAATCTCTATGTAGCTGTGTTTGCAGTACTTTTATGTAATACATAGTTAAAAATAAATTGAAAATTATTTGCTATATGGAAATATTATCACTAACAACATAGAATTCTTAAAAGAAAATGGTTTTCCTTAACAAAAGACCTGCAGCAGATCTGAAGTTAATGGGAGTTTTTCCAAGCAGCATTTAAAACAAATGCAAAGGCAGCATTTTAAAAGAAATATACTCCCAAGCTATTAAATTTAAATACATTTTCCTAGAAAAGTTCAAATATGAGATAAATTTCAGATAGAGGTTAAACTAGCCATAAATGATAGACTGATGCTGTTTGAGTAACACCTGCTTCTAAATGCCAAGGTAAGTTATGTAAGCAAAAGCAGCTTACCAAGCTGATCTGAAGGGAGGCAGGCAGGACTGCATTTGGCTTTGACTTCATCAGAAAGACAGAGAAGTCAACTAAATTCATCACAGCTGATGGAAAGAAGCAGATGAGCAAATGAGAACCCTCTCCAATTCCCTAACTGAACACAAATCTTCATCTCTACACAAATATATTCAGTTCTCACAGATTTCTAATATAAATTATCATTACATTGAAACAGCTATGTCTAGAGACATGTTAAAAACAAAACAACACTAAAAAAAAAAACCAAACCCAAAGTCAAAATCGTGTGAATTACAAATGCTGCAATTATTTGTGTCAGAAAGTTCTGTCTGGAAAGGTAAGATGGTACATTTTAAAAGAGTCTGGGTGAGTCTGGAGGCTTAAAGTACTTCTAACAAGAGCAGCCAGATCTGCAAGTTATTGCTGCCTAGTGCATCAAATTTATTTAGGATATAATATATGCCTAACCATGACAATGCTTCCAATCAACAGTATGAAAATTTGAATAATAAGATTTTGTCAGGGACTGAAAAGAATTTTCAGTGACATAGGAAGTTCCTCTAGTTCAGTAAATTTTCTTAAGGAGAAAAAGATTTTCTCCACAGCCTGTCTCATTGGGTGATATAAACAATGAAGGTTTTGTTTCCTAAATTAGATGGGAAAGGAGACAGAAAGAACAAGATTATCAGAGCAGAATCCTTTTTCATCCTTTAAATGAAAGAATATCTCCTCTTTCTGCTTGTTCCTTTTAAAATTGCTTTGAAATTGCTTCCTTCTTCTTGAGTCCTGGATCAGAGATGAAGGTCCTGCTGTAAATGCCCACTCCTCCTGCCCCAGATTGTAGGAGAGAAGATGGAAAAATTGGTGGGGAACAGAAGTGAACGTGTCACAATGCAGCTGATGTCAAAGTGATTGACACACAACTACAGGACAAAGTGGAATCTGTGCAGTAGGAAGTAAAGCTGGGAAAATGTGAGGACTGGACACCTGAAATGAGGAAAGGGAAAGATGGGCTGGGGGGACAGGGTTCATTTGGAGGAATGGGTTTAATTCCAACATTGTGAGGTGAGCAGCCATTGCAGAGAGGCTGGTGCTGGGCTCTGCTCACAGGGCAATAGTGCCAGCCACAGAGGGGATGGATTCAGCTGCTCCAGGGCAGGGGGTTGAGTCCCCAGCCCTGGGGGTGTTTCAGGGGGGTTTGGATGTGGGTTTGAGGGCCATGGGTTAGGGGTGAGCTGTGTAGAGCAGTTCGTGGTTGGACTGGATGATCCCAAGGGGCTTTTCCACCCTGAATGATTCTGGGATTCAGTAACCAATTATTATGTTGATGAAAAAGAAATCTGTAAATCTTCCTTTACAACCTGGAGACAGGATTTAGCTCTTGTTATTTTTAATCACACCTCTACTTTGGTTACAGTTTAAAATCTGTCATCCAGAACTCCCTGAAGCTCACAGTGTTTCTTAGTCTGCTGAAAATCCTTTTGCCTCTGGCTGCCCTTAGGGTTGAGGCTAGAAGAGCACAGAGAAGTATGCCAAGGTCTTGGGTGGATACAGAAAGAACTCTGTTGGGTCTGCAGCACTTTGGAACTTTTTCCTTGAAGGAGGGCAAATAATCAATCATTAGAATGTTTGAACAGTGGGGGGGAAACAAAGAAAAATAATAAAAAAGTACTTGTATTGCTTTAAAGCTCTGGTGTTCTACACCTGAGTGGAAAAGTTCAGCTCTTTTAATACATAAATAAGAAGAATTAAAAGAAATAAAGCAAGCTAAGAACATAAACAGGACCTAGTATCTAACTCTAAAATGACAAGCACTCAGGACTGTTAACTGAAGAGTATGAGCTCAGTTTTCCTTCTCTGTCCTCTCAGCAGAGATACTGTGTCTATTAATACCTTGGAAACTTAAAAACCAGAATTTACTGCTTCAAGTCACACAAGTCAGCTGTGAGCATGCAAAATCTGCCAGCATCTTCCACGCTTTGTGCCTGTGCTTTCAATTTTATAGAGAAAAATATCTAGAAATATCTGTGTAATCCCAAATGTTCATAACTCAAAGAAATCAACTTTTTTTTTTTTTTTGAGGGGGTATGTGAGCAGATTTTAACAACAGAAGGATTGACATAGATTTGTATTTCAGATTCTTGTTTTCCTTGATGAAATTCAGATAATTAATGATTCTAGGGCTCTGTGTTGATTTCAGTACGTGAAGCCATTGAAGACATTTTCTGTTAAGTAGAATATGAAATTAAGGATGTAGAAGAGTAGAAAGTCAAGAATCTATCATATCAGAAATAAAGAGTTATTTCAGGATATTAGAGATAGTTTTCTATATAAATTATGTTTGATACACATTGCTTCATAGAATGTGTGCATAAAATTGCCTCTAATTGTAAATACACTGTGACAAAAGATTCCTGATTGGATTTTTCAGAGATTTCTATGGAGATCTGCTATATTCTTAAAGGTAATTCTAGATATCTCCTATATCCTTAATGGTAATTCTATGGAGATCTGCTGTATCCTTAATGATAATTCTATGGAGATCTGCTATATCCTTAATGGTAATTCTATGGAGATCTGCTATATCCTTAATGGTAATTCTATGAGGAAAAGAAATTTACCAATTCTTTTTCTTTATTTACCCTTCTGATTGTTCTCCTTGTGCAAACATAAAAGAAGACTGAGTCAGCACTAGTTAAATTTCCTTCAGTCCACTGGCTAGTTAAGCATATTATGCAGTTGGATTCCAAATGCTGGTAATTAGAGTTATTGAATCTGGCTGGGAACAATTACATTAATTTCCGCTGATTTTATCACAGTGCTCCAAAATGTTATCAAACATAAAGATAAATGCATGAAATCCCACTAATAAAAGTTTTTATTAAGGCTGTAAACCAAAAGTAGACAATGAAGGAAAGAATGGAAAATAACCTTTCATTTGAAAGGCATCTCTGTTCTCTAAGCTCATGACAAAGGAGAGGACAGGAGCCTGTATTCAGCCTTGGTGGAACCCACTGAAGTTAGCTGAGATACACCAAACATGGCTTTGCCCCACAGGGGTTTGGATTCATTTATTTTAAATGAAGGCTATACATATTTTAAAATGAGCATTGCCCTTCAGAATGCCAAAGTAGTGAGTGTAAAAAGGAAGAGATCCCCAAAGCTACAAGCAAATGTGCACGCTAGGAAGTATTTTAGCTCTGAAAGTCAAATAATTTAACCACCCTTCCAGCCTCATTCATCTGACTCTCACTTGGCTTATGCAATGCCTGCTGGAGATAGTAGAGGGCAAATCCCATGTCCCTTGTGCTCCTGACTGATTTGGAGCCTTCCTAACATGGATACCATCATTCACTCCTTGGCTACACTGCCATACTCAGAAGAAAAGATACTGCATCTTCAGATGTGGTGTCACCCCCAGGACAAAAGGGTGGTTAGAGTCTTTAGCTCTCTTTTTTACACAGAGCAATGCAAATCCTGTCTGAAAAGAGTGATGGGCTTCATGGAGACCTGAATGTTTCATCATTCCTCCAACTCTTCCTTCCCAGAGCACAGAAAGGTGGGAGAATTGCAGAGGTCATGGAGTGCTACCTGACTCTGCTGTTGGAGGTGGAAGTTGCTTTGTAGCAAGAAAGCCAAGGGCATCTTGGCTTGGATCAGCAGCAGTGTGAGCAGCAGGAGCAGGGAGGGGATTGTCCCCCTGTGCTGGAGGCCACAGCTGGAGACTTGTGTCCCGTGCTGGGCACCTCAGCCCAGAGAGATCTGCAGGGGCTGGAGCCAGAGCAGAGGAGGCCACAGAGCTGGGGAAGGAGCTGGGGAATAAATCTGGTGAGGAGCCTTTGAAGGAGCTGGGACTGGTCAGTGTGAGGAAGAGGAGGCTGAGGGGAGCCCTCCTCACTCTCTACAGCACCTGAAAGGACACTGTAGAGAGGCTGGTGCTGCTCTCTGCAAACCTTACATAAAGAATTTTACCCTGGATTAATTTCTAGTGATACCTCTACTACATGCTGAGCCACAAAAACCAATGGCCCAAATCAGAGGAATTTGAGAGTCTGAGAGTACAGAACACCAAAGAGAAAAATATGTCTCATAAATATATCCCTTCCCTTTGCTTAAGTACCAAGATGAAATACTGGCTTAGGCATTTCCAGATCAGATAAATTCTTTTAGCACACAGATATTTCAGGTGAAGGTTCAGCTAGATGCCTCTCCTGTAGAACAGGCAAACAGGGTGGACATGCCACTAAGTTCTGTGTCATAATCTTGTGCCTAGAATGTGTATGTTTTTATGAACTCTTCCATCAAGGGTCAGTTAACTTCTCATGTCCCATTTCTCTGGAGAGTGTCTTGACATGGGATGAATCAAACAATAAAAAGAAGGCAGGATTTTGCAGCCCAGTGGTGAGTCCCTCAAAAAGTAGTGTTATTATCAGTGGAGTCATACCTGAGACCAAACAGAAAGACTTCTGTGGGAGGTAGGCATTAAGATTTGAACTTCAAATTATCTTATGGGTGGTTTTGGATCTATCCCTAAGGAAGTGTTAGCTCACTCTTAGAATTAAGTTGTGATTCTTACCTTGCTTTGTTGCATTTGCTTGAAGAAGCAGAAATAATGTTCTGTTCTGATGGAAAAACCAGACAGCATCCAGCAATACCTGGAAAAGAAATACCAGTATAAGAGAAAAAAAATCTTTCTTTTTTTTTACAGCTCTTCTCTTGAACTGCAGTTTTCATTTTGATTCCAGGAGTGGTAAAGACAAAGGAACCTGTAAAGTGATCCATAAATCCAAACTATATTATTCTTAGACTGAGGAGTATTATAGTGTTTATCATTTCTCTTCAAAAGGGTGCTACAGCAGAACTAAATCAGATCTTTACACCAGTCTAACACACTTCATTGGATCTTCTGCTCTGATACTTTGACCTTAACAGAATAATACTTAGGTGATGGTGAGCTCAGATCTGAACCTGTATCTAAAGCTGTGATCAGGTATCAGCTCTTGTGAGAATTGTAGAGGAGGGATTTGCTTGGGTTTGTCCTTCTAATTTTTTCTTCAATTAAAAATGCTTAATTAGTCTGTCTCACTGTTTCACTCAAGGCCAGTACACAACCCTGCAGATGTTCTTTGTAAGTTAATGACATGCACTGTATTCTGACCTCTTCATTGGTGCCCTGGATGTCCTTTTCACTAGGTCTGGGTATGGTAATCAGACTCCTGACACACACTGCAATTTATTGATCACATTATCCCTGAAATGCTTTTTTTGCACTGGCTCAGCTCCCTGTTCATTGTGTTGATTTCCAAATGTGATTCCACACAAAATACTGCATGTCATTACTTGGCATTAGCTTATGAATTTGTGCCTGTGGTGAAGAGTTCTTGGGAGTCCTTCTTTCCTGTGATCCACCTAGTGATCAGCATTTACACAGATTTCTAACTAGATATTTGCTCTGGAGGGTGTCTGAAGAGAAAGGAGGCTTCTGGTGTTTCTAAAGCAAAGAGTAACAGTAATTTCTTTTTCTCCTCTGATCTCTGAGATACTCTTTCATTTGCTTCATCATGAGAATCTTTACCTCATTCTCTTTTCTTCTCTAACTTTTGGACTTGGTTGGTATATCTGTTGATACCCTCTTCCCCCAGAGCTATAACTCTGGAAGCAAAATCCTCTGGGAGAATGATTTTCTCTCCTTGTGCTCCCAAGGGTCTAGTTATGCCCCTTACAGTGGTGTCCCAGTTGCCTACTTTGTTTAGACTCAGTATTTGTTCTACTTTTATAGTAGTGAAAGAACAGTATCAGTCACAGAACAACTATAGCAGCAGTGAAAACCTGTAGGGAAAAGAAGAATGAAATCCATCATAGACAGGTCAGTAAGGAAAACCCAAGAGGAAATTTTAGCCCCAATATATCAAAAGTTTTAGTGTCCAGGTGTAAATTTAGAAGTGTAAAGATGATGATGATGATGATGATGATGATGATGATGATGATGATGATTATAGAATAATAGAGCTGACTGGGTTAAGGGAGCTCCAGGGCTGATCCAGCCCAACCCCTGCTGAGAGCAGGACATCTCAACTAGAGCAGGGTGCTCAGAGCCTCCTCAGCCCCACCTGGGATGTCTGCAGGTAGAGATCTTCATCAAGACACAATGGACTTCTCTACATTCCAGCATTTCTAGCTATTGCTGTCCATGAGCCACTCACTTCTTTGAAAGCATCAGCAGCAAAAGAGCAGCTCCTGCCAATTTCTTAGATAATGTTTTGTGAATCATGCAAGAAAGTGGTGATAAAGGTAAAATACCCATTTCAGTCCAATGGGTTCAGATCCATATCCATGTCCATCTGCTGTAGGTGATAAAGAAATCAAAGTGTACAAGTTTCTTTGGGTCCTGTAAGGCTGCATTAGCCCCAGAAGCAGCCCATCCCATCCAAAATGCTAGGGAAACCAAGTGGGCAAGTCCCCAGCAGTGACACTTTGCAGCACAGCCTCACCTCAAGCAACACACCAGAACGTGGGATGGTTCAAACCAATTGATCCATTGATTGTAGACTCCTTGAAAAGAGCAATTTCTTTCATTTGGGAATGTTTGAAATGCTGTTTAAAGGCTCTGCACAACAGCTTCCTGGATTGGTGAGCAAGCTGCTACTACTCCAGAGTTTGGGGGCCAATTCCTGGTTCACACGAGAGAAGTGTTAGCAGGAGCAGAAAATAGATGCAAACATATGTTAGGAAGTTAATGCTAAGATAGAAACAGATTGGGCTGCCAACATCCTGGAGACTGCATTAATGACTCATTTGCATAAAGTCACTTTCTATTCCGTTTACTAATTTTCTCAGGCTGCAGTGAGGTGGTTTAAATCACTAGTGAAAAGAAGACCTCTCAGAGAATTGATGTTTAAAGAGCTGTAGTGTGTAAAAAATAAACATTTCCTCTGCTATGACTCTTATTTTTCCTACATCTTCTCCATACTCTGTCCCTACTTTACACAAGTGTTTTCCATCTTTTGAATTTTATGGGTTATTCTGACAAAATCTGCTACTGTTCTTAGATAAATGTACATTTATTTTAAGAAAATCACTTCTAAAGTAATGAGCATTAAAAGAATGGAATGGTCTGGGATCTATTGCAGAGCTGATCATGAAGATATGTAGCTTTTTGTATTATCTGATAATGCAGCATAAGCTTGTTACTAACAGATTATTTTTGCTGACTAAAGCCTGGAAAGCATGGAAGTAAATCACTAATTCTAATTATCTGCTGATTTGACATTGCAACCTATTGTCTGCTAATTATGGATCTTCTGTTTTGAAAGAAGAATATAAACCACTGAAGAGATCCACAAACTTTTGTCCTATTAAGTAAATTTCTTTTCTAATACTTTGAAGATTCAGGATGTGCCTGTAATTCATAAGCTGCAGTGAGAGCTCTGAAGTATTAATGCTGTAAGTATTAATTCTAATTTAAATCTGCTCAAAACTAAGTGGCAGTTTCGTGTGAAATATCAACTTTTTTTTTTCTTAACAATGGTCTGAATTCCTAAAAATAGCAATTAGCCCAGATCTTCTGATCCCAAGTTTAAAATTGTAGAAATGCACATAGGAAGCTTTGGCAAAAATTACTAATATAGAGGAAATTTGGTCTTTTTGGAAGGGAGGGGCCTTTGTTTAAGCAGTAAAATAACAAGTGTTCAGTGGTGTTTAGGGGGGAAAAAAAAAACCCTAAATCAATCCCTTAGAAGCTTCTGTATTTAAAGTGATTTATGAAATCCACCTGGGAAAAACCAAGGAGTCAGTTTTTCCTTCTAGACCCTTTCTCTACCCTGTAAGAAAATAGTAAATAATTAGCATCTGGTGATGAAGCTTTGGTAATTTGTAACATGGCAAGTAAGGAATTGGTAATTTGGTAATCCAGCTGAAAGGAAAAGCTGATTCTCACAGCTAAAGCCATGACTCCAACTGTACCAGCAAGGTTTTGGAGTCATTTTCCATTCTTCCCCACTGAAAAGCTGTATCAGAGCTTTGGGATGTGACCAACTAATCCACTTAATACTTATTTAATTATCTTGGCACTCTGTTTTATAATTCTCCATGAACTACTTAGATGTGAACTGATACCTTCTCATCACACAGCTTAGAATACAACCTGCACAAAATTTAATCAAGGGGAAAATTAAAGTAGAACAATATAAGAGAAATGGTATTACCTATATGCTAACAATTTTGCTCATTTATGGTTATTCACAGAAGGTATATAAATAACATTTTACATCTCAATTTCATTAGAAATGCCAGTGGAATAAAGGCTCTTAAACAATAATTGAAATGTCATATATAATTGCAAACAAAAGGTATAGGAAATCATAATGGCAATCATGTATTATATTAATACATGGTACATTAGACAGAGGTTTTTTTACAAGTGTATATTCTCCTGACCTATTCCAATGAAATTTTTAAGGTCAACAGCAGCAAGAGCACTGTGTGAGTGATAGTGGTGTGGTTAACCCTGTTAATGATGATAGAAATACCACTGCAGTGGGGTAAATGGAGTGGGTGTCACATACCTGGCCACAGTTCCATCAGGAAATGCTGGAATAACATTCAGTGCTGTGCAGCACCTACTGCAGACCACACAGACAAATGACTGAGAACAGCCAAGTCAGAAAGATTTCATGACTCTGGAGTTTGTGTGACTGCTGTCAACTCCTGGCACTCAGATCCCACTCTCATTTGGGATATAGATGTGAACAAGTGTGAAAGGTTCACCAGTCACTGCTGTCACTAACTAGAAGTTCTTAGAGAAGCAGAACTAGTTCTTTCTGCAGATTCCCCTTTAAAATGATGTCTGGATGGCTCTTTGCCCTCCTGAAGCCATCAGCAAATAAGTGTGCACAGGAGTACCACACCAGATGGGGATTAATGTATGCAGGCACAGTTCCAGTCCTGACCAGAAGAGGTATTTGTTCTGGAAAGTATTTTTCTCTGCAACTGCCAAAAGAAGAGTCCATTATGTTGCTCTGCTGCAGCAGGTGAAGTCAGAGGTAGCCTTGTTTTATATGGGACATTAAAAATCTATTGTTTGGAATAGAACATTCAGACACTCATCATAGATGGAGGCACAAAGGCAAATTAAAACCAAACAACATAAAAGCAAAACAACAAAATCCAATCCCCAAGACAAAATAAAAGAAAAAATCCAAACAAAAACCCAAACCACACACAAAACAAACAAACAAAAAACACAAAACAAACCCTTAAAAAAACCCTTGAAAGTAGATTTTTAAGTGATATTATGTAGTTAATTTCTTTCTATGTCTGGCATTGTCCTGCTGGCTGTATCTATATTGTCTGAATCCTTCATCATTCCCACTTTATGGAATGTGTTGTCCCTTCTGCTACAGCCAAATTCTGCCTCATTTCACCATAAACTGTGTGTATATTGAATAAGTGCTTTGTTTCTATTGTTTAATGGCTTTTTAACAAAGACTTGCACTGATATGGATTCTATGGCAGAAAACAAACAAAAATTCAAGCACATGAGAGAAATTGAACTTGAAAGGAAAGTAACTAAGTCTCTTTACCTCACACTCAAACTTCATCTCTTTGTGAGCAGCAATAGATGTGTACACAGAGAACACTTCAGACCAGTGAAGAGCTGAAGTCTTCTAAAGGAGTTAGATTCTTTTTTAAAAAATCATAACATCTTTGAACTATAACCATTTTTAGATCTTAAATCAATAGCAATCAAATGGCATGGGATGAGATAAAATCCATTTCCATCCAGAGGTGTTGTTTTATTAACATTAAATGGATTTCATAGCTATTTTTTAATGGGAAACAATACAAATTAAAGCAATTTCTTCTGTCCTCAGAGAGGAGGCAGTGGCCAGCTCCTGATGGCAGATGCAATCTCTGTAACAGGCTCTCATGCCCCAATAGCTGTTATTAATCTCCCATGTCTTATCTGGATGTGTGGCAGTGGTTTGTAATGAAGCTGCAGCTTCTAGACTATGCAGCAATTCTAGAACTCAAGACCTGCATTCCTGTGTTCACACTTGTGATGGGATTAACCCTAGTGTGAGCAGAGCTGCACTAAGAACACTGATCTTGCTTTGATTTTCACTCTGCCCAACACTGGTTTCTATGGATTGAGGTTTGACATGGGAATTATTTAGACCTGTGTCCAGATTCATCTGCAAAACTAAAATTTCAGAATGCTGGAGAAAGAACAGGCTGGAATTTGTCATGAAACATATTTGATTTATTATAATTAATCAAAGCTGGAAAAGGTAGTGGGAACGTGTCAGATCTAAGGGGTTTGAGTTGGTTTGGTGTGGTTTTTTTAAATTATTTAGAAAGTATTCTCAGGACAAATCAAATTAGGATTACTGACAGAACCTAAACCCTCAACTACCCAACAGCTTCAATTAGAGCAGCTACAGCAATTTTGATTTTGCCTTTTATTAATACATCTTTGCATTAAATATCTCAATTTTGTTACTGAGCAAACTGATAAATTCACCAATTTCTCCATAGCAGATTGAAATTTTCTAATCAGCCTTAACAAACTTCCAAGATTTCTTCAATCCACTGCTAATTAAGGAAGCTCTGCAATATTGCAAAGCAGAACAGCTAGTCTTCTCCTTTGGTATTTCTGGCACACTGCACAGCAGATGGACAGATAATGTGTTCATAGTGACCTTGAAACTACTTTCAAAGAGAAGTGATAAATCCAGAGAGCATTTGACCCAAACACTGTTCTAAGACTTATAAAGGAAGAAAGGATGGATTTACTTTATGTTGCAGCAAATTGACATAAAGGGAGAATATTTTTCTTGCTATCTTCCCAGATATTTTTAATATCTCCATGGCTTGCAAGTTGGAACTTTTCATTTTCATGCAGACATGTTGAGAAGGAAGAAAGTGTTTTCCAGCTAATCATACAAATTATTTTGCTAACAATACTGCCACAGAAGATAAAATTCAAATAAAAGTTTCAGATTATATTAAAATTAATTTACTCCAGGCTAGCTGTCAGTGTCAGATTTATAATTCAGGAGGTAATATGTTGAAAAATGAAATTAAGAATTCTTGCTTGAGGACATCAGTACAAAGCAGCAGAAAGCCAGACATGGCTAGGACAACTCCCCCCATGTTCCTGTGTCTGCAGCTGCCTAAAGAACAAGGTATTTTCTGGCCCCAACCCCTGCCTATTTCTCTGAATGTGGGTTTTTTTCATTTCAAACATCAGTGCTTGAGAACCTCTGTGCAGAAATTCAGTGACAGAATAAGAGATGATTTCAACTCAGCTGGCTATATAAAAACAACTTTAATCCTGAGCTTCTGCCATGTCATAATTTTCTAGATTCCAAGAGAATGGGATGCTTTGAAAGCTGAGACTTTGTCTGCTGGAGCTGTGTGAATGGCTGACAGTCTGTGCAGCTACCCAGGGAACTGTCAGCTCACACTGAACATACCCTCTTCTCTAGGCTGAGCAGAGATCAGCAGAGCTTGCAGCAAACTTCCAAAGCTTCTGCACAATTCAGCTTCTAGCTTCACACCTGCACTGTTTTTCTCAGTCTGTCTCAATCCCTTCTATCCTCTGCTCCAGGTAAGTTTTGTTCAAGACATTGTTACATGCACTTCTTTGTGTGTAACATTAGTGAAATTAAAAAGTGAGCAGTACCTACTTTTTTTTTCTGGTTTTATAATTTCCTGTGTCATTTTAGAGCATGCATCATATTGGCTGAATTTATGATTTTGCAGTCAACATATCAGCATAATAACAGGCCTTAAACTGTGAAATACATGACTAATATAGTGTAATTGGACTAGGTGATTATTGTAGGTCCCTTTGAATATTAAAACTATTCTATTCTAATATATTGTTCTCGATTCTAATCTATTCTACTCTATTCTATTCTAATCTACTTCTATTTCTAGTCTAATTTATTCCATTCTACATCTATTATATTCTATTCGATTCTATTCGATTCTATTCGATTCTGCTCTGTTCTATTCTGCTCTATTCTACTCTATTATATTCTTATTCTTATTTCTTATTCTATTCTTTAAGTGTATTCCATGGCTTAGTGTTCTGCCTGTGTGCCATACTGAAATTCCTTTAGCCATACATTCACCACACTGAAATGAGATCTATTTAAATAGATCACATTTATAAGGCTTGTATTTTTAACAGATCACATTTATATAAGGCTTATATTTCAATAAATCACATTTCTAGAAGGCTTATAATTAAATAAATCACATTTCTAGAAGGCTTAGCTTTAAATAACTAATTAAAGATTAAATCCCCTCCCATTCTCAGCCATCTGAGCAGTAAATGAACCAGAGGATGGATACATGGATGATACACATACAGATGCTGATAACCTGAAGGGATCAAAATAAAGACCTTTCTCACTACAGTTGCTTCTGTATCAACAGATGGAAATGAATAATTGTTCTGGTGTGAGCTTTAAGTTATGATGATAAGGATCATCTCAGGTATAATCATACTCACAATGCCTGTATGTGGCAGAAATGCTTCACTTCTTTCTCATTCCAGTACCTTGGCAGTGTGTGCCTTTGAAATACCCAGGAACAGGGTGATTTGTGACATTCACTGGGATTTTCCCACTTTCTGCCAATTGGTTAATAGCAGGATAATGCATTTTTAGTTTGTTGTAAATTCATTCTCCAGAGAAAATGTAACTCTGGCATTGCATCATTGGCAAGTTGTATTTTTATACGTGCTTCAGTTCTTTGGGGAGAAACTGCTCTCCCAGATTTCAACAGCAGTATTTAAGGAGTTTTGTGCATCTTTTCATAAGGCTTTTATTAATTACTCTCTTTCAAAAATATCATTCCTTACTTGGAAAGCCTCTAGGTATTTGCAAGGACTCCACTTTGCTTTACATTTCTTGGTACCATGTAGCAGCCCTGGAGATGAAAATCCAACTCAAAGTTTTGTACTAAGCTTGCTTTTCAAAATATCTTTATTTTTTTCGAGATTTATGCCTTGTGGATATTAGATTGCTGTTGTTTTCACTATCAAAGGACAACAGCTGAACACTCAGCACTGAAAAAAACCCAGCTATTGCTTCCACCACTCTTTTGCCTGCTGTGCAGAGGAGTCCTGAATTAGTCAGCATTAAAGAATCCTGTCTCTCTTTGACATTGCTGCTGGAGAGCTTTAGTTAGGAGCATGCTGAATCCAGAGAAGGAAAATTCTCTGGTTCTAATATCTCAATTTTCACCCACAGCTGTTCCTTAGAATGGGCTCAGTATTGTAGTATTTATGTAGTATATTTAGCTGTATTTTAGGATAGAAGATCTGAAGTCTTAGAGAGGCAGTAGAAGTTCAAAGCAGGGTGCTGTACAAATAGCCAGGTGAAACAAGTATTTCAAAGCATGGCTTTTTAGTGTTAAATAAAATGCATATTCTTTGCTTCTCAAAAGACAGAAATGTGTAGTATTCTCTAGAAATCCAATTCTTACCTTCTTCAAAGCCATTTCTGTGTCTTCTGTCAAAACTGCCATCCTACAACAGAAGTCAGAGATATCTCAGTCTAATCAGAGGTCATTTTTTTCAGTAGGCTGATAAATTAAGTGATATGAGGTCTTCATTTAATTTGATATCTCACATAACAAAAGTCACAACATTTTCATGAATTAATTCTTCTTTGAATAAATATTTGGAAACTAATTTCATTGTGGTTAGAACTGTTTTATGGCTGCAGAATCAACCAGAAATCTCATTAATGCTGTTGAATTCAATAGGACCCATGAAGGACAGTACACAGTGAGAGCAGAGGCTGTGGGAATAAGTGCTGACTCACAGAAGTCAATTAGTAGGGGAAATAATCGTAGTCAAACAGGCTCACAGCTAATGATTTCACTACACTTCGAATTAGTGGCTGATTTTGGAGGGGGAAATAAACAAATGAAGGTGAATGTATTGTGGTTATCACCTTTTTTTACCTGTTTTTCAGTGTATCAGTGTCTGGCACCTGAGAAGTGCAGGGATGGACTTTATAGTCCAACAGAGTCTGAATGCTGCACAGGTCATGACTGCATTAGGTTTTTCCTGCTGTAGTGTGGTTTTCTTCTCATCCCCAAGGTTTTAGTGTTTTAATTCTTAGGAGAGAGCTCCCATTTCCTAAGTGTTCTTTACACTGGTGTCCCTAGGTACATAATTTTCTTTGTCTACAGTAAAATACATTTCTGTATCCTCAGTGGCTGGCAGATGCCAACTGCTTGTCAGCAACCTTCCCTTCTCCTCATTTACCACTTACTCAGTTGCTGTGTCACCCACATTTTTTTCAGTAATAAAGCTGTGATTTACTGAGGCTGCAAATAGGGCAAAAAATCCTCCCTCTGACATTTTATTAGAAAAACACATGTTCCTTGATGGCCCTTTAAATACAGTTGTACATTAAAAACTATGTGTGAGAGGCTTTTATTCAGTTTAATATGTCTAATGTTGGGGTTTGCAATTTCTTCTTTGTTAATCAGCATATTCAGTGTGAAACTAAATGACCTACAGAAGCAAAATAAGACCATCAGCAGCATCCTTATCAGCCCAATGATAGCTTTTCCTGATCAGCTTATAAGCAAGTTCAAAAGTATGTCTTTCCTATAAGCCCATGCTGATTGCTATTAATTATATTATCCTCTTTTAATAGGTTATTCATCAAATCCCATATCTCTTGTTCCATAATTTGTCTGGGATCAATGTCAGGATGACAAGCCTATAATTAGATGTCCCATTTATACTTCTAAAATATTGGCATAACATTAGCTTCATTCCAGCCCTTTGGAAATGCTCCAGTGTTCCAAGACTTATTGAAAAACATCACTGATGATCAAGAGATCTCCTCAACTGACTCTTTACAGCACTTGGAGGGAAAATTATCTGGACCTGCTGATTTAACAACATCCATCATACCGTTATTTAGCAACCTTGTTATTTCCCATTACAGGGGAAAGATTTTTACAATTTAAATTTCATGCAACTAAAATGTCTGGCTTTTTTTTATTAAACCACAGAGATATTCCCTCATTCCTAATAATATAATTCAAAGCTACTTCTTCTTTATTTGCTAGAGTTTTTCCCTTCTATCATTGTGCTTCTACTCCTGGTTTTTCATTCCTGTTTCCTATTAATCAGAATTTCTATACATTCCATTTTCCTTTCATACCCTTTACAGCCACAGAAGCATGCTCACTTTATATACATATACTGAATATTGTCTTCTAGGCTTTGGGGAATTAAGCTCAGGTTTTGAAAACAATCTTATGGCTCTGACTTTCTGAGGTAACCCAAGACTGAATGCCTAGTCTAACGTGTGTTTGAAAAGACAGATTAACTCAGTATGAGGAAAACACAGCAGTCCTGAAATTTGGTTCTATTTAAAACCTTAAAAAAGCAAAATGGATCAGGTCCTGCTTTCTGCAAGGTATAAGATGCTATTCTGACTACTAAACTTAGATACAACATTCAAAAGACAACAATATAGACTGTGTATGAACACAGAGACTCTCAATCCAAAAATACTAAAAAATCACTGTTTAATCAGCTTCCTGCATTTGGTCCTTTTGGCTTTTAGGTGTTTCCACAGTATCTTGTTTGTTTTCTAGTTAGAGTTCTATTAAAGAAGACATGTTAGTAGGTTTTTTGGTTTTTTTTTTGCTGTATTCATTAATTAAACTAAAACCCCTACCTGTTTTACATTTCAGAATCTTCTGAGACATCACTCAAATAGCTGGAAGGCCTGCAGAAGAAAAGACAAAGTCCTGATGAGTGAAATCAATGGATATTGCAAATATTGTCTGTCATACAAGCAGCTCTGTTCTACTCAGCAACCCAACTCACCCTTTAAGGCAGTTAAATGTCAAACCAACTAACCAACCAGCAGCAGTGTGAACAGTGAGTAATCAGCAAGCACTTGAAAGCTCCCATGGCAGGCAATAGCTTGAGCCTATTGAGTAACAACAAGCAAGAGACTATTGAGTAGAGAGAGGAGATAATATTACCACAGTACATTACATTAGTGAGGTCATTACCTGAACACTGGCTGTGTGAAGCTCTTTAGAGCAAAAATGACAGATTGGAACAGCTTCAGAAAAGAGATATGAAAGTAATCAAGGCTTGACAGTGTGCCTTAACAGACATGCTTTCTGCTTTAGAGGAGAGAAGTTGAAGAGGTGACTTTATCATAAATGAAACATACTGAAAATTGAAATTTAACTGTTTTCTGATTTAATGAGCCAGTGGAACAACTTATCAAAGGTCAGGGCAGGTTCTGCCTTATTAGATGGCATTCCTTCAAGAAAACATGCCTTTTGGAGAGAGGTGGAAGAGTTGAAAGTAATGAATGCATCATAAGCATGAGGTGGAATTATATACTCTACACTGTGCAAGACACTGGATTAGCTCATTATGCTAATTTCTTCATGCTTTAAAACCTGTGAGTTTAGTGAAGAATTAATACATGAAATATACAGCTGGAGAAGAGTATTCAGCTCTTAAGAGCTTAGAGCTGTGGTAATAATTGTACTTTGCTAGAGATGAGCTTGATGCTGGCCTCTTGCTGTCAGGGAGATTATAACTGCTGGAATCAGGGCAGCAGTACCAACCCTCTATGAAGGCAAAAAAAAAAAGCCCCAAATATTACAAAAGCAGAAGCTGGGGTAATGATAAAAAGTGATGAGGGATAAACTGAGTCAGAGGTAGAATGAGAAGAGATTGTCAGATTGTTTTCAGTTGATTAAGACTAGGTGCTGCACTTTCCCTGTCCTCTGACACTGCACATTTGTTTAAGTTTCTGCTCTCCAGAGCCTATGCAGCTTAATGAGAAATACTGCCTAGAGTTGGATATTGGATGTTCCTACTGACAAGATAACATCACAATCAATACCAAGGAGCTTGCTTGAAGGGTTCACCTCCAAAGATCAGGTGAACTTTGGGAGCTTTTCCACATTTACAGTGAGCAAAGATTAGAAATTCAGATGAGAGATTTAGAGTCATGAATATTCAGGCTGTTTTTCATAAAGAAGAATGGAAATATCTTTTTTTTTTTTTTAATGTTTTCCACTCACCTTTGGCACACACGCAAAAAAATAAATTAAAAAAACCTTCTACTCATAAGTTTGTAACAAACCACTGTAATAAGCAGTGGCAGCTTTACTGTTTTACTCTTAATTTATTTGAATTCCCATAATGGAAGCACCATCTCTGGGTTCTTCTTGTCGGATGTGGTGAGGTGGTCAATAGAAATATTATTGCATTTTCTGAAGACAATAAAGGAAAGCTGAGTGGTGGGAATACATGCATAATAATAACTGCAATTACTGTCTTTTATGTGGTAAATCAAGTGAAGCAGCTTAGTTTGAATTCTGCACCAGAGGGTTTGCAGGCCAATATTCCAGTCTAATGGTTTGTCCTTAGTTAAGTTTGATCTGGATGCTGTAGATTCTGAATCCACCTAGAATATGAACAGACACCTAGAGAATGTTCCAAATCAATGTTAAATATGAATGGTTTAAATATTTTCCTATGTCCTGGGTACAGAAAAACTGTCCAGATGCCACTTTGGTGGCATTTGAGAAATGTCCCTTTCAACCCAGACCTTTCTATGATTCTGTGGTCACTGTTAACCAAGAGCAGCCCAGGACACACTGAACCACAGAATCACCCTTGATTCCATTTTTAAACTAAAAAGATTGCAACAAGCCCTGTTTAAAAGGTCACAGATATTACAGCAGCAGAATCAGAGATAACACTGATGAGGTTGGTCATCTCACAAACAGGGGCATGGACAAAGCACAGACATTTAATGTCTTCTTGGCCTCTGTGCTGGAAAACTGGGGGGCTGAGCAACTCCCAGCCAACTCTGAACTGGTTTGAACAGGGGCCTGATGGGATTTGTCCCAGGGTACTGACATTGCTGGCTGATGTCATTGTGAGGCCTCTCTCCATTATTCTTCAATCTTCCTGGGAGTCTGGAAAGGTCCTAATTGACTGAAGCTGGCAAATATCCCAGTTTTCAAGGAGGGTAAGAGGGAAGATGCTGGTAATTACAGGCCTGCCAATCTCACTTCAGTGCCTGGTAAAATTGTGGGGAAGGTTATCCTGAGAGTTATTTAAAAACACTTGAGAGACAAACAGTCACTGATCAAAGCCAGCGTGGCTTCACAGGGGAAAGTCCTGCTTAACTAACTTGATTTCTTTTCCTGCCACAGTCATCCACCTGGTTGACCAAGGGAAGCCACTAGATGCAATGGGTTTGGATTTGAGATCAGCTTTTGGTGCTGTTTCTCACAGTATCCTTGAGGGTAATCTGTCCAGAGCACACCTAGACAATGTGATGGCTCTGACAAGCTGTGTTCAGGGAGCTGGAGGTAAAATCCTGTCTTAGAAATCTGCTGAGTTTGGAAGTTCTGGCCTGAGGAACCTGCCTGCAGCTCTTCTGAAATCTACCTTGTTCTCTCTCATTCTGGTGTTCTTGCTAGTCTTTTTCCCCATGGTTTGATTGTGTTGCTAATCCTCTGGTTGATTTATTCATGATAAGAGCCAAGTACAGGAGGAGTGAAAGGAAGGACATCCCAAAATTCCCCAAACTGTGCTTTGCACAAAGGAATCTCATTATTTGAGCACCAAAAGTTTCTTTTAAAAGTTGGTATTGCAGCCTTCTAAGCAGTGTTGAAGGTAAAACATGTAAGATAAATGAAGGCAGAATATATAAGATAAATGAAGCAATACTTCTTAATGGTATCAGTGAAAAAAGGAAGAAATATGTTCACCTGTGCTCCATCTCAATGTAATAAATCACTTAGCTTTCCTAGTAGACTCTTCCACCATTTGGTATGATAACAGAGATTTAAAAGGCAGGATTCTTTTGAGGTACCTGCTTTCATGCTGCCTGGATCCCTGGAATGAAGCTTCTCCCATGGAAACAGCTCCTGCTGACAGGGAGAATGGCCACAATGCTTTACAACAACACCTGCCTTAGCAGCAATATGGACCTTAAACATCACAGGAGCTTTCCCAGGACACTGCTGGCCAAGGGAGCTGAAAATTGACACTGAGGTTCCCATCCAACCCACAAGCTTCCTCATCCCTCAGAAAACCACCAAGCAGCAAAGTGTGCTGGGAGAAATGCAGTGATGCTGAGTCATTGTGAAATTCCTCATGGAAAATCTTTTCAGGAAGGCTTTTTTTTCTACATTTTCTCCTTGATTTCTCTAGCATAAAATAATTCCTCTTTGAAACAGTTTATGGAGTATTTTGAAAAGACAGAACATTTCTTTCAGAGAAGGAACAGGAAGGAGAAGACAATTGTTTGGTTTCACTAAGTTTAAAGGAGCAGCTTTACATCTATGTACCCCAGAAAATTATCTGTAGATAAGGTTTTACTGTCCACTGAGAGCCAAATATTTGTTAATCTGCACTTCAGATACTCAACCCTGAATTTTCATTTTCAAGAAAGCAGAGGCAGTGTCCTAAGTCTGGTGTATTTTTTAGAGAGTATTTGTAAATACTTTTAAAATTGTAAATACTTTTAAAATTTCATAGAGTAGCATCAATTTTACAACTAAAATTGCAGCGTGGAACTCAGCCTTTATTCTCTCTGACTCAAAAAATAAGACTCAAACCCAAACATATATGCCTATATTTTTTTGTAGTGCATTTACATCCATACAGATTGCACTGAAATTACCTCAGGTAAGTTATTAGCTTGCTAGGGACAACATCAGGAGTGTGAATTGCTGAAGGAAAAGAGAAATGTAAGCAACAGTTTTGAGCATTTCTTTAGTATTCAGATAAATATTGATTGTGTACCTGTGCTCCTGAGAATTCTGACAAAACATATTTCTTCTTTATAACTTTTTTTTTTAAATCTTTAAACAGCTGCTCCAAAGTGTTCCCAAAGATGCTGAACACTCTATTATTAAAGAAGTATTTATATTAAGTGGAAGATTCTTTTCTATCCACTGCGTGGTGTGCAAGACAGGCTTTCATTCTTCATTCCTAGCTCAGATATTTTTATTTACATTTCTGCTTGTGGCTTTTCCTGACAATGAGTTTTCCCTATTTTTTTTGTATTGCTTGAAGTAAAAGCCTAGCAGTTGTGATGCACACTCCTAGCTGATACAATAAAAGCAATTTACATCATTTTGTCATGTCTTGCTTTATGTTTTCCTCTCTTTCAAAAGAAAACAGATTAAGGAAATACTTTCAGAATAATAATTTTGATTTTACTAGCAGCATCTTAGACAATCTTCTCCAGAGAAAAACTGGACATTACTGCCAGTTTTGCTGATGCTTCACCCACCTGCACTGCTCAGGAGCAGGAGGTTAGGGATGAAGCTGAGCTGGGGCAGAATAGAGGGTTGGGAGTAGATGTTTTTAATGTTGGGTTTGTTTCTCACTCTTCTGAAAATGGAAATAATTGCTGTATGAGCTGCCCTTATACTGGCAGCTTTCTGGATGGCCCAGTGGGACTCTGAAGATAATACATGGACATTACACCAGAAAGTGCAAGATTTTCTATTTGCAGAAACTTGGAAAATTGCTGCATCCTGATGAAGAAAAAGAAACCACTGGCATTGACCAGATTTTCCCTCTCGTGCCCAGTGAATCCAATTGCCTGTGATTTGCTAAGTGATGTAAATGAGTGATATCAGGGTTTCTTTCAGAAAATAGGATGTATTTTTCAAAAACCTTTTCCTTTAAAGGAGAAATTAATTTGAAGTGCAACCACGTGCAGTCGAGAAAATAAAACTGATTGCTAGGTCTTTTAGTGGACTTTTCAAGAAAATAAAATGTTGTGAAAACCAAAAAGAAAGCCTGAAAAAATCCATCTGCTATTAATGTTTTAGCTCTTCTTAAGCTCTTACTAAAACGACAGCTGAAAGGATCAACCTTTCAGCTTCTAAGGAGTCTAATCTAACAGTCAGTGAAGGCAATTAAAAGATTCAAGGCAATGGCTTCTCATTTTAATAAAATGAAGTCATTGGCTAATGCATTAGCCCGTGGTGGTGACAGATTTCAGGGCTGGGTGAATCTTGCAGGAGATTTTGCCCTGGTATTTCACCTCTTGTGAGTCCCAGAGTTTGCAAGGGGCTGAGTTGAGCAGAGAGGTGTTTGCCATCCCCTGCCTTTGTGGCTCCCCTTCTGGAACATGTTTGAATGGAACCCAGTGCATGTGGAGACAATCCAAGCACATGAAACACATGGATCTAAACCTTCTGAAACACTCCCCCGGGAACACAGAGCCTTACCCTGGGAGGCAGCACCATTCCAAGCACTGCTTCAGTGCTCTGTGACACTCCTGCTGGGTGCATTTGGTTTGTGCTCTCTTTTCCTCAGCCTGTCTCTGGAGAAATGACTGCAAGTGCCAAGGGATCTGGGTGCCTGATCCAGACTGGAAAGCAATGCCTGTCACCAAAGGCTCAAGCTCTACATGCTACCAACAGCAGTGCTTTGAAAATGGCAAGCTGGAGCTGCTGACAGGTCCGTGTCATTCAGAAGCAGGGAGGACTTAATTATCATCCAGCTAATCCCATAAGGAGATCTAGTTTGATTTCATTAGCAGAGTGTAATTTTGTACACTTCCCAGTAGCTGCACAGCTTGCCTCAGTTACTCACCTGCTCTACAAAGTAGCCTGCACAGATCCAGCCTCTTACAACAAAAGGGAAAGGCACCAGGAAGAGAAGGGAAAATAGGGTGAGGAGGTTTAATCAGCAACGTCCTGTCAGTGCCTTTCACTTGCTGCTCTTCAAGGGAATTTAGGCATTTCAAGTTAACTCTCTCCCCAGTACTCACTGCCCTTTTCAGAGCAGCTGGAGAAGGGAATTGACAGTTATGTCATGTTCCATACTGGATTTTTGGAGGATGTTACAGATGGTGCTCTGAACTGCAAAGGGAAGAACGTGCTGGGGGAAGGAAGGGAAATACACAACACATGTGCAGTCCTCCAACTGCACCTTTCTGGATATACAGTTATGTGCCTGTGTATATAGGAGCTCTCTGTTACCTTTAATATCACTAGAGCTGAGGAAATAGGGTTTGGCTGCTACAAAAGGGTTTCTGTGTAGAATTAAAACAAAGAATTTGGATTATTCTAATGAATGAATACCTTTCTGCTGGGGAAAGATGAAGAACTGTGTATCTGAAAATGATGTAATAGTTGTTTTAGGTATCTTTTGAGGCAGCCATTTGTCATTTTCCATCCTGAAATGGAGTTAGTACAGAAAAATAAATGAAATTATTAAAAATTCTGAAAATGCAAACAAACAAAAATTCGCTCGTCCAAATGTGTGTATTTGCAGATTGTTTTTTGTTTGCTGAAAGAACTAAAAATGGTAATTAATTTCAAATTTCAGTGATTTATCTCTAGGTTTTTTGGTTTGTATCTCTCAGGGGAAATAATGTTAACTTGAAGATTTATTAAACTACTGAAAGCTGAGGCAACCATAAGATTCAGCTAGCTGAAGTATTTAGTGTCAAGAGCCTTATAAAAATGAAAGCAGAGGCATTTGAATAACTTCTTAAACCCACTTGAAATAGCATCTCCTTTCCCATGAATTCCCACTTTCTGCTCCTCTGCTTGCCCTTGTGGCATTGTCTGCTGCTCGCCCTCTCAGTAAATTTGAGTGTTAGCCCAAGAAGACATTGGAGCTGATTGGGAAAGATGAAGAAAAGGGAATAGTTTAAAAGCAATAAAATGGTATGAGAAAAAAGAAATTGAAATGAAAAAAAAATAAATGTTTTGCAGCGTAGTGCTACTTGGGGAATAATTCCAAGAGAATTCATCAGCCACAGTACAACAGGGGCTTAGTTTATTGCAGACTTTAGAGAGCCTTTAGGGTCTTGAGTACTCACTAAATGGGGCCCATCCTTCTCCTGGGGGGTTTTGACACTGACATCAGTGAGGGCAGCACTGGGCCACTATTCTTTTTAGCACTGGGTCATGAAATTCACTGCAGATATTAAGAGTATGCATGCAAATCACAGCATTCCTGGATGCTGACCTGAAACGTGGCAACTAGAGAGAGCAAATGAATAAACAGATTTTTTCATATTTATCCTATGCAAGTGAAAGCTAAATCTCAGAAAAAAAATGGTATTATCTTACTGAGGCCAACCAGACAAAACAAGCAGTTTCTCACTGGTAAAAAATAACTGTAGCTCATGGGGATTGATGGATCATAGAGATGAGTTCACCATATTTTTGTATATTTAATAAAGAACAAAACAGCAAAAATGAAGACAAGTTCTATGAATGTGCTGGGTAATAGTCAATAGTCTCAAACTCCTACTAATTGGAGACTATTGATTGCAAGACATCTCCATGCAGACACGGGCTTTTTTAGCTGTATTACCATGGTTTACCAGGTTGTTGAGTGAGGAATTGAGCTAAAAGAGTAGAAAAAAGGACTGGCATGGCCATGATTATGCAGTACACTCCCTTCTGCTCACAGGACAGTGTGGCAGTTGGAAATGACTTTAATCTCTGTAGCTCTAGTTTACACTCACACTGATTCTGGTCCTAGATGAGCTCATATCACTGGAGTTGTGAGAGCTTCTGAAGGGCAATATCATGGCTGGTTTTGCCCCTTGACTGGATGAGAAGGCTGTGACATAAAAACAACAGCAGCCTTATTAAAAAATTAAACCCTTATTTAAAAAAATAATTAATCCCAAAAGTCACAGATGATTCTCCTTGAAATGCCCACTACTTCATACTAAATACATCCAATTTCTGAGCCATTCTATTCCCAGACCTGTAGATGCACAGTGCTTAGAAGGATTTACATTCTTTTTTTCCCCCTCCCTAGTCTTCCCTACTATGGAAGTCAGAAGGTTAAAATCCATCCTGCCTTTTTACCACCTCTGCAAGCTTTTCCATGCCTAACAAGTTGTGTGATGAGTGCTTTTCCTCCACATTTACATTCAGGCAGTCACAGTGGCTCATGAATGAGCAGGTAACTCTGTAAATATGTATCTTCTCTCTCCATGATATCACACACTGGGCACAACAGGGATTCTTGTTGCAAAACAGCAAGGACAAAATGGTGTTGAAAATGCTCTCATCTAATTCTACCACTTTCATCCACTTAGCAATGTAGTGCCAGGGCTCAGACTCAGCAGTTCAGCTTCCTGCAGTTCCTCAGGGAAAAATTCCTATGAACTTACCAGTGGCTGGCTGGTAAATTATTTGAAATCACCAGGGCCCTATTAATCTAAAATGGTTTCAAAAGAAGAATGATGGGAGTTCTAGACCTGGACTTTCCTTTTATCCCCCTATGGAGGCAGCCATCTAATAAAGGTAAATGATTCTTGTGAAGCATTTAAAAAAAAAAAAAAAAGAGAAAAGTTGTCACATAACCTGATAAAATTTTGTTTATAAAACTGTTTTCAGATTTTGGACATCATTCTGTTGCAAAAAGGCCTGCTGTGGCAATTATAATTTAAAATATATGAGGGGACTGCCTGTTGGTCTCCCCATGCCAGAGGTATTTTTCATTTATCAAGGACATACTGAGGGCTCAATTTACTGGGTAGAAAAAAAGCCATTTATAGGAGCATACATTCTTGCTGTTACTAAATAGCAGGCCCATTAATATCTCTTGCTGGTTTTCAGCTCTGAGATTGTTTGCCTCATGATGTATCATAAAGCATCTTTAAACTGAAATTACCAACAGAAACCTGAAAGAGATGAAACAAGAAGTGCAGAAAACTTTTAATGCTGTTTAATCTGGATGCTGTTAATGATTTAGCTCCCTAATGAGAAATCTTCCTCTGGTGCAAAAAAAAAAGAAGTCTGTTAAGGAGTAGATAGAAAGGATCTAGTTTCAGTAAATTATTTTGTGTGAAAATGACATAAAATTCTGAAATAAAGCCTGAGTGCCACTTCAGTTGTGGAAAGTGAGATGAGTACTGCTCTAATCTTTTTGTGTCTTATACAACCTTGTGCATCTGTGATATTAAAGGAATATAATATCAAATCAGAAATCACCTCTCAAATTTTAGGAGCATTTTAATTAAACCCCTCTGGAGAGTTATAAATATCTTTACGAAATAAAGTCATTTGGAATCTACCCCTAACTTCTTAAGAAATCCCTTTACTAAGTCCTTAGTGGTGGCATTGAAAATATAACAGTAATTACCTGATTGGTAGAGTACCATGGGATAAATTCCTGGACGAAAGAGGGGCCCAAGAAAGTTGGTTAATATTCAAGGATCTTCCCCACCAAGCTCAGGAACAATCAATCACAGAATGTTAGGTGTTGGAAGGGACCTCTAAAGATCATCAAACCCAACCCCCCTGCCAGAGCAGGACAAATCTAGAGCAGATCACACAGAAAAGCATCCAGACAGGTCTGCAAAGTCTCCAGAGAATAACACTCCACCACCTCCACAACCCAGATCACACAGAAAAGCATCCAGACAGGTCTGGAATGTCTCCAGAGAAGACTCCACAACCTCTCTGGGGAGTCTATTCCAATGCTCTACAGTTCTCACAGTACAGAAGTTCTCCCTCATGCTGAGGTGGAACTTTGTGTGCTCCAGCTTGAATCCACTGCCCCTCATCCTGTCACAAGTGAAAAGAGGTCCTAGGAGCTCTTTATATTTTATTCTTTAAATCCAATTAGTGTTTACTGTAAGACATAGAATTAGAAGTACTTGTTGAACCCAACATTGGGTTCAACCCTTCTTGGCTCAGTCTGGTTTGTTTTTCCTGCTCTACTGTCCAATTCCTTGGATTTCTCATACTTTGCCCATCAATTTGTGGCTATGCGTTCTCAGCAATGCAGCCTCTGGGGCTTCCCACATGATACTCTTATTTGGATTTTCACAGAGAGTGGGATTTGCATTGAGAATGAGGACCTGTTTATGCAGGGCTGAATACAGCCACGTGCTGCAGCGTGTTGTTACCCAGAGAAATTACAAAATGCATTTGTGTCATCTCTGTTTGCTACCCCACAGCATATGCAACTATAATCAGGCTATTTGAAATATGTTCAAGTGTCGGTGTGGACTGAATTCGTTATTAGGATGTAAGCATTTGCTCTGGCAAAAGGCCAGATAAGGAGACTAATAACAGAGTTTGGCATACAGTACAAAGTAACAATAATTTGCATATCAGTAATTGGAAATATATACTCATGCATGCCATTTACCTTACCAATTATGTCACTGATGAATATGCAAAAGGAAGTGCTTAAAACTCTCTTCTCCAAGACTTTTTAGAAATATAACATTTGTTCTATTGACAAAAACACTCATTTTCTGCATAGAAACAGACTGCTTTTTTTTCTTGGCTTGAAAAAAAAATACATTCTTCAGATTCCATCCTATCACTCAGCACTTCCAAATTCAGATTTCTGTCTGGAAGCTTCATTTGCTTGGATTTCCATTGGTTCAATGCTCTAGAACCAAGTAATTTGCAAAGCAAAATATTAAAATGACAAGTAATTTCTTTTCTAAATTCTGACACAAGTCTAGCCTACATATAAATATGCAGCAATGTATTTTAACAAAATTCTGTGTCCTCCTTTAAGGAACCAGTATCTTGTGATTTAGAGCATAAGAGTTTATAGTCTGATATGAGTACCAGGCCCAGATATGTCTGATAAATGTATCCCCAGGAGCAGAGGCTGGGCAACCCCTGCAGCTCCCACCTGGAGTGAAGCCTCCTCAGCTCCCAGTTCTGGCCGGGTAGACGCATCGAACACAGCGGGGTTTTCTCGGAAGGAGCGGCGGGTTTAGCCCTGAGGCGAGTACTCACAAGCCGAGCCGAGCCCTTCCCCTCAGCCGTGGGGGGTTCGCGGCCTCCCTCAGCTGCGGAGCCGCCCCGACCGCCGCGGAGCCTTCGCGCCTCGGCCTCGCGCCGCGCCCCCTCAGGCTGCCCGCCCTC